>JAOXJP010234991.1:0-10075 GCA_025762735.1 Platanus orientalis
AAATGCTCTTAAATGGAAAATCTAGCTCATGTTAGCTATGCTTTAGATTTATTCAAATGACTAAAATGCCCTCCTCCTTCATGCAACTATGAGGATTTGTTTAGCACATAAAGTACTCAAAATGCCCTTTGTTACCTTATTAATTGAACAAAATACCCTTGAATGAAAAATCTAGCTCATGTTATGTTTCAAGTTTATTCAAATGACTAAAATGTCTTCCTCCTTCAAGCAGCTACAAGGAGTTTTTTTTAATACAAAGTATCCAAAATGCCCTTTGTTATTATAATAATTAACCAAAATGTCCTTAAAAATCTAGCTCATTTCAGCCATGTTTTAAGTTTATTCAAATTACTAAAATGCCCAACTCCCTCAAGCAATTGTAAGGAGTTTTTTTTAACAAAAAGTACCCAAAATGACCTTTATTATTTTATTAATTGACCAAAATGCCCCTAAGTAGAAAATCTTGCTCATATTAGCTTATGAAAAGAGTTAAAAAATAAAACTAGTTTCTCTCCCTGAATGATCTTCATAACTATATTAAAATCTTGAGTTAACATAACATCTTAATAGTGATTATCGAGGAATTGAAGTTCATATAAAAGCCCAAGCATGGTGAATGCAAAACTTTGGTGCTCAACTCATAAGGCTTGGGAGTTCTTGGTGATGGATCATATTACCATAGAATCTCAATGTCAGCTATTAGGCAGAGAGCGAACAAAATGGAGCTGATTTGTGATTTTTGAATATTTGTGTATGCAAATAGTGAAAATGAGATTTTTGAATTCCAATTCCATTCATACATTTATGCATCCAAATGATAGAATTCTAAATCTGTAGAATTCAATTCTACGGATTTTTCTATAGAATTGGAATTCTAAGGCCAATTCCAATTCCGTGAATCCAAATGCACCCCTATAGTATTCTTAAAATTCAAAAACTCAATCCCAATAAAAATTGCATGTGTATTTATGAAAATAGCAAAATTTAACTAAAAAGTGCTGTTGGACCCCTAAAAGATGGAATTTAGGGGCCTTCCTAGCATGGGATGGTATAGTGCCCTTCGTGTAGGTTGTTTTGGGTACTCATACTTCTCGATCAGATGTTAGGATCAAATGGATCATATCTGCATAAACCCAACCAAAATGAAAAAACCAGCTGGTGGGCAGCTGTTGTTTTCAAAATTGAGTTGTATTAGGTGCCCTTTGGATAAATTAAAAAAACTTAAAAGGTTTAAGACTGATTACGCAGAGTTACTTTCTTAGTTTTTAACAAGTATCAATACCATGATCTTTTCTGTTTTGTCTAATCTCTAGCAGGGTACGCAATTAATGTGAGAACCAGATGAATAGGTCCTCGTAAGAAAGGGCCTAAGATACTTAGTCGCATCTCAGTTGGTCTTTATGTTTAAAGGCATATGACTCATTCAATATAGAGGTGTTTGGTTGTGATTTGAATGGAGATGGTGAGATGTAATAGTTAGATCATCTGCTCTAGAGATTACGTAGTAACGATTTTTCCAACTTTTCTTAGAGTATTTGAATGGGCCATCTTCCATGAATTAAATGATTTTATCCCTGGAGCTGTTTAAATCATTTAAAAGGTCAAATGAAATACAGTAGTGATAAAGCTGGTTCATTCACCAAAAATAAATAAAATAAAATAAATAAAGCTGGTCCTAAGGATAAAGCTAGTCCAATGGTCCGGACTTTCAGTTTTGAAATGGCCCATTTCTTAAGGCTGCGTTTGGTAGTCACCTGAAATAAAATCATTTCATTTGAAATCCCCAGGGCATTTGTAACCACAAGGGGATGGCTCAAAATGAACTCATTCAAATTTGTGGTGATTTGAACTTGAAAACTTAAATCATTTTATTTACAAATAGCATGTTTGGCAGTCACCTGAAATGCAATCATTTTATTTGAGTTTCCCAAGGCATTTATAGCCATGAGGTGATGATTTGTGATGAACTAATTCAAATTTATACTGACGTGTTAACTACAATTAGAAATGAAGTCATCTCACGTTTTTCAATAAAATGAAATGATTAATGTTATCAGACACAAATCTGTGCAAATCTGAATTGTCTCATTGCAAAACCATCCCATTGTGGCTACAAAAGCCTAGGAAACTCAAATGAAATGATTGCATTACAGGTGGCTGCCAAACGCAGCCAAAAATATCTAAGATAATTTCATTTCTAATTTTAATTAACAAATCAGGATAAATTTGAATGAGTTCATCAAGGGAAGTCATATGGAATAAAAGGCGTATTCCATATTCAAAAAATGCATTTACCATCCATTTTATTCCATATGACATCCCCTGGTGTCCTGGACAGAACATCCTTTCCTAATTGGTTTAAGAACCAAGGAGGTTAAAGACCTGGTGTCTACCATTCAATCAATCAAAGACCTGTCACCCAATTCTGAGAGCTAGATCAGTCAATCAAATGGAAATATGAGTGGACCTAAAAAAATCTTTTAAAACCATAATAACTTATACCCATATATAACAGACACAAACTCAGCAAACCAAATTAAAAGCCTCAAAGAACCTGATATGTCAGGTTTAGATTCATTCTACTATATTGATGTGAGATTCGATGTATGATTCTAATGCAATAACAATATGAAAAAAGCTTCTACAAATGCGTAATAATTGTGCAAGAAAAGTAAAAAATTTACAAGGCCCTTTAATAATATTTTGTTGCAAAGGGTTTTAAGCATGTGTAAGTTAGAAGAGTGTTAAGTGAATTAACACTCCGAAGTCTCTTCTAGGGATGGAATTTTGGGGCATTACATAATTCTACTACTATTTGTATCTGTTTTGAGGAGAATATATGTTTAGCTATGACATAAGACCCCTTTGCCATGAAAGAGCCATATTTGATGGAGCCCCTCATCAGGTTTAAATAAATGCGATCAGGTACCCTCTTTGTTAGGTCACATTAATTAATAATGTTTGTGATGCTTACCATTTGGCGTGAGATAGTTATATCCTACCATGAGATTATGGATGGGTTCATTCTATTCTGTTGTCCATTATTTAGGTCATAGCACATATGGGGGATTTCTAGTATATGATTAAGTTTTATGTTATTTAGTTCATAACAAGTGTGGGGGATTCATATATTTATTTCAACAGGTCTCATATATGAATACATGTTTCAATGACTTGTTTCGTTTAGTTTAGTTTAGATATATGTTTTGTTTAGTATTTTTGTCATGTTTATGTTTCTATTCAAATTATGCATATCGATTTCCATTATGTTATGTTATTTGTTCTATCTTAGATTAGAAGTATTATTTTCTTATGCAAATAAATTATTTTGAAATAATATTTCATTATGTTTTGATTAAGAAAATATTCGTGCTCATTGACCTAATGATTTCAACATGTTTAGTAGTGTTCTTGTTTATTTGCAAAGTTAGTTATGCTTATAGAGTTAACATCATTGCTTTCAGATGATGGAGATGACAAGATAGACCATAGCGTGAATTAGTAGCACTTGGAGATGATGGAGGTTTGATTTAGTTATTTCAGACATTATGTTATTTTATTTTAGTTTTGTTTAAGGACCTATTTGATTTAGTTTAGTTAAGTTATTTCAATTCTATTTGAGGAGATGTTATAGATTAGTTTGATTTTTAGTTTCATAGAGCTAGTTTGTTATTATTCAAGTTTATGTTAGACTATGGATTTTATTTATGGATTATGGTTTGTGGATTTTAATTTAATGGAATGCTTATAGTTTGTTAATGCAATTCGGTTGCATATGTATTAAAAGAAAGATGTAAAAAAATTATAAGCAATTTGAAAGGACAATGATATGAAATGATTAATGCATGTGCCAAAATTTGTAGTCTTACAGGTATAGGTTTTGGGGCATGATAGAGTTGGTATTAGATCTCAAGGTTTAAGGTTTTGTAGATATCTTTAAATGAGCTCTGGGTTTTAGACTTAGAAGAAAACTAGAAAGTTCTAGGCTGAAACATTAGAAAAAAGTCTAGAAATAGTTAGAACATAAAACATTGATGAAACATTAGAATGTATTTTAAGGATATGAAAACTTAAGATTGATTATTTGATCTTGAAAAGTTTGACTTATTTGAGGATGATCTGATTATTTTAGAAGTTTGACATTAAGTTTATTTGATTATTTTTTGGAGAAAGATGCTGCCTTATAGATCAAACTCTTTGAATGCTTAGGTTGATCAAGAGGACCCTAGTGGGGCACTTAGAGCTATCAGGAACTTAGCTGAGGTTATTGAGAGATACATGGCTATTCGAGACAGGCATGTGGAACATGAGAACGATTCATTGGAGCAATTTCATAGGATGAAACCATCCGAATTCTGGGGGACTCCAGATTCCATGGTTGCAAAAACTTGGCTTCTATAACTTGAAAATATATTTGATGTAGTTGGCTATATTGAAGTGTAGAAGGCCTCCTTCGTAATCTTTATATTAAAGGGGGAAACTGAGTATTGGTGGAGAGCCACCCGAGGTACCTTACCTATTCAAGATGTAGAGCTACTTACTTGTGGTATGTTTGAGCACCCACTCTAAGATAGTTACTTTCCATAAAGTATCCAAGAGGCTAAGGAAGCCGAATTTGTGAGCTTGATTCAAGGGAACCGAACGGTATTGTAATACAACGCCAAGTTTATGGAGCTAATGAGGTTTTCTACTTATATTTATGAGAATGAGGAGAGGAAGGCTAATTTTTTTAGAAAAGGCTATGTCCTAGCATTAAGACAAAGATGGCATCTGTGAAACGTAGGACTTTTGTTGAGGTTGTGGACATTGCCATGATGGTAGAGTAGGAGTGTGATGAGGTTCAACATATTCAAGATCAGACTAGGAAACATCCCAGTTAGGATGTGGCTAGAAAGAGCTTTGACAACACCATGGCACTTAAGAAAAAGATTATGACCAAAAGAGATGTGAAGCTGCAGTTTTAGCAGGACATGTTTACTTGTCCCAAGTGTGGGAACCTTCACATAGGTGTTCGGCACTGTGAGACAAGAGCTTGCTTTAAATGTGAAAATGTGGGACACATGATCAAAGATTTCCTTGACATGAAGATTGACTAGATGGCTAAGCCTATTGATGGGAATCCAAGGTCGAAGATTCAGAGGTGTGTTTATGCTATGACTAAGAAGGATGCTAAGGCGTCTAATACTGTGGTGACATGTATTATCCATTTATTTTCCCATGATGCTAGAGTACTCATAGATCTTGGATCAACACATTCATTTATATATGATAATTTTGCCCCACACTTGTATACTACACCAAAACCATTAGATTATGAACTAGTGATATCCACTCCACTTGGTAAAACTATGATAGTAGAACTAGTGTACAAGTCATGTGTAGTTATGATTAGGGATCATGAGATGTTAGCAGATTTGGTGTTATTAGACCTGCAGGATTTTGATGTGATTCTTAGCATGGATTGGTTAGCCGTTTATCATGTTAAGGTGAACTGTTATAGCAATGAAGTGATCATTAGTATCCCTAACCAATTTGAAGTTATATTCAATGGAATTTAGAGTTTCCCTAAGATGATTTCTGCCCTTCGAGCATAAAGGTTGTTACTGAAAGGTGGGTTAGGGTACCTAGCTTACATTATAGGTGGTTAGAAGGATGGAGTGAAGGTCATAGACATACTTGTTGTTAGAAATTTCAACAATGTGTTTCCTAAGGATCTTCTAGGTTTATCTCCAAATAGAGAGATTAAATTCACCATTGATTTAGTGGAAGGCACTAATTCTATCTCTATGGCACTGCCTGAATTGAAAAAGCTTAAGGTGTAACTATAGCATTGACTATAGGCAGTTGTGGACGGGGGGTGCCCACTTCGGGTGCTCAAGGGTGTGTGGGCCAACCCCTTTCTGTACAAGGGTTGGTGCTGTACTTGGAGTCGCCACCAATTCGGGGTTTAGCTGATGGAGTTATACGTTGGTTCTCCTCTTCGGGGAATAGGAGAAGTCTAGACTCGAAGGTCTAGGGTTTAACTCTTAACACTGGTCTACATTCTTGAGATTGAGGGTAAGTTGTTTGGTTATACTTGGGGAAGGTGTTAGGCACCCAAAATACCCGCCTTTTTAGGGCGGCTTCTCCCATTTACACAAGTTTTAGTCTAATGCCAACGCCCATACTTTGTGAACTGAGTTGAGAGCTTGCTGGATTTTTCTCAGGCTTGACGTCTGATTTTACCCTTAATGCCTGAGTTTAATTCAGGGTGAAAATCAGGCATTGACTTTTGAAAAGTCTAGAAATTGTTCTTTATTTTATCCTATTCTAATTGTAGGAGACCCCTCAAGGGTTAGCTCTTTAGAGGGATGGTAGACCCCTTTAAATGTTCCATTGGTTGGTTTTTTAGGGTTAGGTGCTAACCCTAATAGAAAGAAGAGAAGGGGAGAGAAGTTATTTTTTTTGTCTTACAGGCTTAACGCCTGTTTTTCATCTCAATGCCTAAAATTTAATTCTGGGTGAAATTCAAGTGTTGGGGGAGCTGATCAAATCAACATCTTTGTATAGTCTTTTAAGATGGTTTGGTGGGTCCTAGTGCTGTGGGACCCATGGTTTGAGTTAAGGTAAGTTTCCTAAAGTTGCACTGTGCAACCCTAGGGGTCCTGGCTTCAGGCCACGTAGAGATATGATCTCCTAAAGTAGGCCACTTGGTCATTTGTTACAGGCCTAACGCCTATTTTTTGGTCTGACGCCTAAATTTAATTCAGGGAAAATTCAAGCGTTGGGTTCTAAAACCAACAACCAATTTAGGTTTTTGGGCCACAAAAGTGGGGCCCAAAGGGGTAGGATTTCTCTTGAGTCCTTGTACTACACCTAGGGTACACATATACTTAATTAAATTTTAGAAAACATGATTTTTATCCTAGGCTTAACCCTTAAAATTCATTCCAATACCTGAATTTTCATCCAACGCTTGAAATTAAATTTAGGCGTTGGGATAGAAATAAGGGCCCATAGAGGTGTACATGAACATGAATGGACTTCATAGGCTAAGTTTGCCATGAGACAGGGTTGGAGAAGAATTAGGGCTCTTTGGGGTGGGTCCCAGATCTCAACACCTGATTTTTCTCCTGACAACTGTTTGTTCAACGCTTGATTTTTAATTCCTTAAGAATCAGGCGTTAGTTACTAAGAGAAAATCCAGTAGCTGGATTTATTGATTTTGGGACCCTTAGGGTTTTGAAAAAATTACAGAATTAAGCATGCTAGCAGGAAACATATGTATGAACATCTTATAAAAATTTGAGCTTTAGATTGTGCTGAGAAAATTCAAACTAAAATCTCCAAATATTCACCAAACTAGGTCTCAAAAGACCCGATCTTTGGGGTCTGTTTGAAGGGCCATCTCAAGGCCTTCCACAACTCCTTAAACCACGAAATTAAATCTAGTATCTAGCATGTATGTTTAGTCTAACATAGTAGAATTTGGGCTCAAGAAACCCTCTACAAAATTCACAAAAAATTCATCATTAAAACAAGTCAAAATTAAAAGTAAGTAGAGATTGTTGAACCTCTACTTGTGTAACCCGAATTTGAGCAGTGCTCTAGCACGAATGGACAACATAACAGTGGGCCTTGATTTTTGCACGATAGGTAAATCCCTTTTGAAAGAGACTTAACTGTTGTAGGAAAAAATCCCTCGTGATTAGGAGTTGCCACCAGTCCTTTTAATGATGTGACTAGACATTAGTTTTGAAAACAAAATAAATTTAGTTTTAAAAAGGATTCGAAATGTTTGACACTACACTTAACTGGTTAACTCCCAAAGATTCTAATGTAAATTATTTGTTTATGAGTTGGGGAAGGTGTTAGGCACCCCACCTCATCCGCTTTCACGGTTACCAACTTTAAACCCATTACAGTCCAATGGTCAATTTGATTTATCAATTTGTTGGTCTTACCCATTGTCTTTTATCTCATTTTGTTGAGATTAAGCTAGGAATCAACATGCCATTTTTGTCGTCATTTCAGCTAAAATTTCGGCTACATAACGGCTGTAATATGGACCCCTAGGGATGAATAGTGATCCCCATGTCACTTCTTTAATAACCTAATAGTCTACATATAAAAAAACACTTTGAATATATCATACATCCACCACATCATCACTGTCCACCCGACAGCTCCGTGTCCATAATCACCACTCACATTCATCACATATATAATAAACTGCCAAGTTATCCCATATTCCATAACCTAAAGTAATCCAAAAATAAATAAAATTATATAATCCCTTAATCAAATGCACTGAATTACTCAACACAAGTTGAGGATCTAAAATATGTATTTTATCTACTCACATCACAGTTGCATTGCTGCTCCGTAGCCAAGCCTTTTAGATATCTCCTACACATAACATGGTTTACAATTAGTGACAAATTCTCTGGTGTAAATGAATTGAAATAAGTTAAAGAGCATACCTTATTTGTTGCTTTTCACATAACCATATAAGACATAAGAGGTTAGTAGCAAATAATAACATGAGCATTTGTGGCTATGAGAGAAAAATGAATAAATTTGAATATAACATATGCATTGGAAAGGAAAAAACAGGTTGCCAAAATGTGAATAAATTGAATTTTCGTCTAATCTAAAAGGGACATGGATCTTTATGAGGTTAGTATGTTGACCAAAGAATCTGGGTTAAAAAGTTATGGAATGAGAAGTGATCAAAGAATTTCTTTACATTCAAATCAAAGCAAGCACTCATTTAACCACTAAGATAAACAAATCCACATGATGAGGAAATCTAATTAATGAATGTGGATTGAGTGAGAGTGAGAGTGAACGAAGAAACTTAAATAAATGTGAGTTAAGTGAAAGACCTGTTCACCTAAAAGAAGTATGATTAAATCATGTGGTTCTATGATAAAGATGGTAATTGCCTTACTGCTAACCAAAAGATGTTATAACAAATAAGAAAATAAGGGAATCTAACCTATGGTAAAGAAAGAGGAGACTAGCTGCATTATTGTTGTCTCAATCTTATGAAATGTTTGGATGAAGGTGAAAGGCCCAAAACAAAAGGACCATTCCACATTCACCAAATGATGACAATGCCAATGTGTCATCACAGTACAAGGCGGGGACATGAAAACACTCATAAAGAATATTAGATGAGCATGTCTAGCACAACTTGTAAATTCTAAGATTATGATCCATTTAATCAAAGCAGATTGTGTACAACCGGTTTAACCCATTGATGATTGGAGAGATATACAAAAGATGACAGACCAAAGGGTCTAGTTTATATAAAAAGAACTGGACAACAACTTTTGATACCTCCATAGCTGGTCTGTGCAATAGTTGTTGTTGCTATCCTAGCTGGTGGGGGCAGCAACTACTACTGCTGCTACCATAGCTGGTCTATGCAACAACTGTTGTTGCTATCATAGCTGATATGGGCAACAGTAGTGGCTGCTACTGTAGCTGTCCTGGGCAGCAACAACTGCTACCTCCATTGCTAGTATTAGCATCAAGGCTGGATGCCCAATGGGTCTTCTTGATAGATGACATAGACCCCGATAGAAAGAAAACAAAAACCCGTAATTTATTGGCAACATTCAAGGATATTGCAAAATAAGTAAATGCAGTCACCTCCCTTTAAAATATGACAAATCCATAGGACATCTACAAATAGGTATCATGAACTTCAACTATAATCAACCAAATCTTCAAAATTCAGCTTGCTAGGCTAACCAATGATATGGAAACATGCTCAAATGAAATTAAAAAATCCCTGTATTTGAACAAATCAATTATCACCTCATTTCTAAAGCAAAGTATTCCAATAATAATAATAATAATAATAATTGAAATTTATTCATTATACCTAATTATCTACCATTCTTAAAAAAACATGTATGGATTCGAAGGAAGAAAGACAATCATGTATCATGAAGACAAATAAACTACAAAAGACAACTTGGTGTTATCCTTTTGAGCAAAACAATAAAGAGTTTATGGATTGCTAAACACTAAATAAATAAAAGATTGGTTCCCAAAAAAATGGGAACAAGCAACATATGAACCA
>JAOXJP010234992.1:0-10075 GCA_025762735.1 Platanus orientalis
GCTCTTCAATTAAGTTTAATTGTTCAAACCTAGTCTTAACCCATTCAACTTCATCTAATTTGGACTCGACTAGAATTCGAAGGCTTGGGATCTCCACCTCAACAATCAAGACTGCTTCCATTCCATATACTAGGGAATATGGTGTTGCCCTGGTTGGGTTTTGATTGAGGTACGGTAAGCCATCAAGGCATAAGGCAACATTTCGCGTCAGTGAGCATATGTTTCGGACATCTTTTTGAGGATCCTTTTAAGATTTTTGTTGGTTGCTTCTACCGCTCCATTAATTTGAGGACGATATGGGGATGAATAATGATGCTTTATTTGAAAATTTTCACAAAGTACTCGCACATCTTTCCCATCGAAATTTGACCCATTATTAGTGATGATCTCACTAGGAACGCCATATCGGCAAATGATATCCCTTTAAATGAATCATGTCGTATTCTTCATGGTTACATGGGCAAATGAGGCAGCTTCCACCCACTAAGTGAAATAGTCAATCGCCATAATGATGTACTGATGTCCATTAGAAGCTTTTCGTGGTATTGGCCTTACCACATCGATGCCCCACATAGAAAAAGGTCATGGTGTGGTAAGGTTATGTAGTTTGACAGGAGGCACATTGATTTTGTTAGCGAATATTTGGCATAAATGGCATCTTTGAACATGCTTACAACAGTCTGATTCCATGGTAGACCAATAGCAACCCATCCTAATGATTTTCTTTGCTAACATGTGTCCATTCATGTGTGGTCCACAAACTCCATTATGAACCTCAATAATAATTTTTGTTGCTTGTTTCTCATCCAGACATCTTAATAGCACCTGATTTGGGGATTTCTTGTAAAGAACTCCTGAAATAATAAATTGTGTTGCCAAACATTGTATGGTCTGCCTTTCATTCTTTCTTGCTTCAAGGGGAAATGTTTGGCTTTTCACATATTGCTTGATATCAAAATACCATGGTTCTGCTTCGGCTAAAGCGACCTCAATTTCCATGCAATATGCTTGCTCAAATCTATGTTCCACTTCAATTGGATGAATTCCTACACTTTTAGGCATCTCTATCATGGAGGCTAGTGTTGCCAGTGCATCGGAAAATTGGTTTCTTGTCCTTGGTAAGTAATGAAAAGTGATGTGATCAAATTATTGAGCTAATCTTTCTAGGCATGCATGGTAAGGACGAAACCTTGGTTCTTTGATAAACCATACCCCACTAGCTTGGTAAATGACAATTGAGGAATCCCCATATACTTCTAACTCTTTGATGCCCATATCTTTTGCCACTCGTAGCCTAGCGATTCACGCTTCATATTCCACCATGTTGTTGGTACATTCAAATTATAACTTGATGACAATTGGAATGTACTCTTCTGTTGGTGATACTAGTATTGCTCCGATTCCATTTCCTACCTGATTGGATGCTCCATCAAAATACATTTTCCATCGACCACATTTCGTCGTCTCGGCTTCTAAACATAGCACTTCCTCATCAAGGAAATCATAGCACCTAGGGTTGCTTTCACCTAAAGTATTGCAAGCCAAATAATCTATAATGGCTTAACCCTTGATGGACTTTTGAGTGACATATGTTATGTCGAACTCTGAAAGCATCATAAGCCAACGTGTAGTCCTACCTGTTGTTGTTGGTTTCTCTAATAAATACTTAATAGGGTCCATTATGGAAATTAGGATGACCCTATGTGATAGGAAATAATGCCTAAGTCTTTGTGTGGCCCAAACAAGCGCAACACAAGTCTTTTCTAGAGGTGTGTACTTGACCTCATAGTCTAGGAATTTTTTGCTAAGATAGTAAATGGCATGTTCCTTGTTTCCTGGACTATCACATTGTTCTAGCATACAACCCATGGATTCTTCCTGAACAGTTAGATATAAAATGAGTGGTTGTCCAGGAATTGGAGGTACCAGAACAGGAGGGTTTAACAAATATGATTTGATCTTGTTGAAAGCTTCTTGTCACTCTTCATTCTATATCGAGGGCATATTTTTGTGCAATAGCTTGAATATGGGCTTGCATATAGGGGTTAATTGTGCTATGAAATGACTTATGTATTGAAATTTTTCTCAAAAATCCCATAATTTCCTTCTCTGTTCGAGGTGGCAGCATATCGATGATTATTTTGGACTTTGCAGGATCAACCTCGATGCCTCTAGTGCTTATGATGAATCGTAATGGCTTTCCAGCTGATGCCCCAAATATTCATTTTTAAGGGTTTAATCGTAATTTGAATTTGCACAACTTGTCAAATAGCTTTTTCAGATCTGTCAGGTGATCTTCTTTTCTTTGGGATTTCACGATCATATCATTGACGTATACTTCCATTTCCTTGTGAATCATATCATGGAATGTGGTCATTGCCCTTTGGTATGTTGCCCCTGCATTTTTAAGGCCAAACAGCACAACCTTATAGTAGAAGGTGCCCTATGAAGTGATGAATAATGTTTTTTCCATATCTTCGGGTGCCATTTTGATTTAGTTGTATCCTGAGAATCCATCCATAAATGACATCATCTCATGTCTTGCTATATTGTCTACTAGGACATCAATGTGTGGCAATGGGAAATTATCCTTAGGTCTTTCCTTGTTTAGATCCCGAAAATCAATACACATCCTCACTTTCCCATCCTCTTTTGGCACAGGCACTATGTTGGCTTGCCATTCAGAGTATGATGTTACCGCTAGGAAACCAGCTTTCAATTGTTTTTCTCTTCCATCACCTTAATAGAACATTCAGGGCGAAGTCTCCTCAACTTTTGCTTAACTGGTACGGCTTTTCTCTTACAAAACAACGTATCTATTTTTTTTTTTTGAAAACAGTTTCCATTTTTTTTATTTATTGGACCGAGCTTGGAGTCACCTCCCATAGTTGCTTACGTACCTGAGATTTGGGATGGAATGGGGAAGGGGAATTTGCAGGATCAAGTCACACGTAGTTCTCATTTTTTTTTTGCTTTTTTGTTTTGTTTTTGTTTTATTTTTTTTCTTGTTTTTTTATTATTACATTATGTCTTAGAATTCTAGCATTGACTTCAACGGACCTAGTCTTCCATGATTACCGCTTCATCTTTAGTAATCACATGGCGAGACAAACCTTCAGGAACGCACATAAGATCCTCAGCATAGGCAGGCTCAGGGATTGCATCGATGTGTTCTTCATTGAAGAGTTCTTCGATTGTAATGGACTCATCAACATCCCCATTTTCCTTGCAATTTCCCTCAACAACTAGTGGTAAAGCATCATAATTGACCTCAATCTCCCCAAATGATGGCATTAAGTCTGGGTTAGGAGGGTTTAGGCTAGCAGGGAAAAGTGGTTTAGAGATGATGGTTGATTTGGGTGGGGATGGTTCATTTCCCTCCTTGATGAATTTCATAAGGGCCTTCATCATTTCTTTATTCTTTTTCATCACAACCTCCTCAGGCCTCATGGTGTACCCTATTCCGAATCATGGGGTAAACCTAATTCCCTTCACTGGTGTTTTTCGCCCTTGTTGCCTTTTACCCAACCCCTTTCTGGGATTAAATCCCATGTGAGCCATCATTCTAAATTTTGGTGCTAACCTTCTTTTCTTTTCCTTGATTTTCTTTACCTTGTCTAAGGTATTCACCTCCTCAAATTGATAGAAAAAATATATTGCTTCTGGTTTCACATGTTGTACCTCTAGCACACGTTGTCCCCCTCGAATTTTGATCTCCTTGCTTACAGGGATGACAACCAACTATATTCTACTATGAGCTTAATCTTTTGGTGTAAAGTAGATGGTACAACATTGGCCTCATGGAGCCAAGGGTGCCCCAATAGCAAGGTGAATGAAGCCGGGATGTCCACCACTTGAAAATGAACTTTGAAGATGTGTGCCCCAATTAGTAAGTCTAGGTCAATTTCCCCTAATGTTTGGTTTTGAGTCTAGTTGAATCCGCTAACTCCCATAGAATTCCTTTGCAAATCCGTCTCAGTGTGGCCTAAACTTCGGAGTGAAGTAAGAGTGCACACATTCAGACCTGACCCATTGTCAATTAGGACTTGAGGGATATCGATTTCTTCATAACTTACTATAATGTAGAGGGCTTTATTGTGATTGTTTCCTTCTTCTAGCAACTCATCATCGGAGAACGCTATGAGTCTTTGTGTCATGACCAGTCCCACCATTTCAGTCAATTTTTCTAGAGGGAGATCCACTCGAACATGAGCATTCGCACAAATATCCAAAAATTTCCTACGGTGCTCCTCTGATGAGAGTAAGAGCCCCAAGATGGAAATTTGGGCAGGGATTTTGCTTAATTGCTAATTGAGATTGAACTTTGATTTACATATCAAACCCTCAAAAAGCTTAATCTCTTTTGTCCGTTCTTTCTCCTCCTTGACCTTCTCCTCATGTTCATTTTTTCTTATTTCTTCTACAACCTCCAGTTCCCCATACTCTTTCTTAGCTTATTCTTTTGCTGCTCGAAGATAAGTAGGCTTGAAAATACGGCTAGCTCTGGTGAGGTGGTTAACTTCTATTTTTGTGCTAGCTCCACCTCTCCTATGTTTCCCTTCATATCACAAGGGTACTGCCTTCATATCTTGATGGTTTATGGGGGAAATGGGATGACAAATGGGGTGGTTGGTTCTGGTAATTGTGTTGGATATAGGATGGCAAATGGTAGTGTGGGAGGGGATGAAAACGTGATAGGGATCATACTTGGGGTATAAGGTGTTGTGGTTGGGGTACACAGTACAATTGGTGAATTAGGTGAGGGTAAATGAGATGGGGCTGGTGAAGAGTCTAGAGTAAGTTGGGCTAATGAGGAGATAACCAAAGGCTGTGATATGGGAGTAGTGATGGTACAAATTTATGGGGTGGGGATAGCCGACCGGGATAACTGAACCCTTGTTGTTTCGCCGCTCTGAGCTATGAGTTATGCAGGGTCGAAAGGAAGAGGATTAGATTCAATCATATTGATAGACTTGGGTCTGGTAGGTGGATGAGCTGGCAACGGATTTTGCAAGACGTCATTCTGAGTAGAAATTGGCGGGGCTAGGGCTAGGCTGAAAACAACCTTGCCTTGGTCAATTAAGTCTTGAATGTGATGTCTCAACTAAAAACACCTATTAGTTGTATGACCTGGTGCCTGATAATAGGCATAATGTTCATTTAGATTATAGAACCTTGGGAATGGGTTTGGTGGTGGACGCAGGGTAAGTGGGCGAAGATGCCCATTGGTGATTAAGCCATCTAGCATGTGAGAATAGGAGTAAGACAACGGGTAAACTCTCTTCTCCTTTTCTTTGGTTGGGATTGAGTTAAAAATTTATGTTAGATGGTCTGTTGTTGCTGATACAATTATTGCTCTTGAAACTATGGTGATTGTTGCTGTTGCTGCTGATGTTGCTGAGGGGAAGCCATAGAGTTAAACAACATTAGAGGAGGAGAAGCTTGTGGGATGATTAACTTGACTTCACCCACTTTGCCTTTGGTAACTAACGTTTTAAAGGAGAGCTTTGAGGTACTTTCCGGATTATTAGTGATAATGCCTTCTTGGATCATCCTTTCTATATTTTCGGCGGCACGAGCTATAGATGCAAAGTTGTCGTGAATCTGGGCCAGTAACATGTATTGGTATACCGGGCCTAGTGTCCATATGAATACATCTATTAACTCTTCATCGTTTAATGGGCTTTTCAGATTTGAGGCCATGTGTCGCCATCTATAAGCGTACTCACTCATGCATTCATTCGTCTTTGGATTCATTCTTTCCAAATTTGCTTTCTTAGGTTGAAGTTTGAGGTTGAAACGAAAATGAGCCAAGAACGCTTCCGACAGTTCCCTCCATGAACTAGCTTGTGATCTATCTAGGATGGCATACCATTGGAGTGCGCTATCGGTCAAGCTTTTTGAGAAAAACATCACCAAAATCTTTTCGTCTTTCCCGAACTGAAACATATCATTACAGTACATCCTCAAGTGGGTTTGAGGACATTCCTTTCTGTCATACTTTACAAAATTTGGGAGTTGAAATTTTTTAAGAAGGCGCCCTCCCGGATAGTAGCACAAATCTTCAAAATCTGTGACCCCTAACTGACGATTTATTTTTAACTTCTCCATTTTCCTTAATATTTTATCCATCTTTTCTCTCATACCATCTACACCTGTAGATGATGGATTTTTTGTGGGGACGCTTGCGGTGCTCGCGGAGGGAATGCAGAATTATGTGCTTCCTCTTCTTCCCTTTCATTATAAGGTGGTGGGGATTGGAAGGTGAAGGGTTGTTCCATATGTCAGGCGTGGCTAATCGAAGGGAAGAATTTAGGCATGGTCGGGGGAACCGTAGAGAAGTTAAATATAGGTGTAGCATTAATGGAGCTATATTGGGATGAGCTTGAGTTTGAGGTGGCAGGGGTGAAGGTATGATGTTCTCAAATGAGAAAGATGAGGAGGACTTAGGTGGGGAGCTTGTGGAGGGATAGGTGGACGATGGGTGAGACAATGATGGGTCAATTCTTAATGCCATTCTTGTTTCTTGGGTGAGCAATGTGATGACCTCATATATGCCCTTCAAATAATCTGGTTGTGCGGGTGGGTCAGGAGTTGCCTGACTGTGCGACATGTCCTCAAGAGTATCATGCCCAAAAGTCTCATTTCCAGTCATTGATCTTAATACGTAGGGACTTCTTTGAATCTGCTTTCTTTTTGTCGGCTGCCTTATATTGACTATAATATGATTTTTGTTAGGTGTATTTTGGAAAGTAGTCTTTATAGTCATAAAATATTATTAATGAACATCAAAACATAGAACTTTCATTGATAAACTTTTTAAATTCCAAATCCTTAGATTCTAAGCAAAAAAGAAAAAACATAAGAACAAACTTGACACATCAAATGGTATGTTTTGTTATGGCAATGGTGGCGGGCAAGGTATCTGTCCTAGGTTGACTAGCTACTGACACAGGCTTGTGATCTATCAATCTCGACGAGTTATTTCATGGGCATGGAGCCTCTAAGCTCTAGCATTTTCCTGGCAGAGACCATCTTCAATGTCTTCTAAATCTCTCTTGTCTATTTAGAGTCTTGTTAAGTTTACTTCTATTGTTTCATTTCTAAGTGAAAGATTATTTCTCTCAATCTCAACTTCTATGTGTAGATCTACCTCCGTTGCTAATTCTTGTTCTAGGCCTTGACGTCGTGAAATTTCTTTTAACAAGCTCTATTGTAATTGTTTCATTTCTTCTACTAATTTTGAATTTTCTTCCACAGATGTGGAGGTTTTTTGGGAAGTATTCCCCTGCAATTTTCTCTTTTTAGGGACCACCACTTGCTCATCATCTCCCACTATGGTTCCACCATTAAAACGGTTGAACCACACTTTGTAATCACTAGTGATCTAGTTGTGTTCTACAGTCTCTAGGTCTATGCCTTCATGAGTGCCCCCTGTCCAAAGTTATTGTAAAGTTTTGTATGTGTCAAGTTTGGTAGTCGTGTCAAGTGAATATACATCCATGTATCCTAAGAATGTCTCTGGCACCATCTATTTATATGAGAACTGGCGAAGCACTTGTAGTGGGACATATGGCGTTGATGCATGTAAACCCGTATGAATCAAGTATCTTTGTCCGGGTATGCATAGTATAGGCGTGTGTGGTCGACACCACTCTCTATACCATGAGACTTGTCTTGGTATTAAGTCTCTCATGAGTAATTGATATTCTTCAATAGATTTCCCGACAGGTTTTGGGCAGTTGTCAACATAAGCTTCAAGCGGTTTATCTCCATGTGGAAGGGCCCAATGGATGGAAGAGATCTGAGGTAAATGTTCCTTTAACTAGACTTGTAAAAAAGTTGGGGACCCATAGAGATGACCTTTCCCTTGTCGAGCACAATGTGTCAAAATAAGAATGATTTCTGCTAATATTATTGGTGTTATTGTCTTCCTCTTCATATGTTGATTTAAGATATTGCTTACGACCCCTTCAGTGTAGTGTGGGTTGCAAAATAGGAGTTGTCCTACTATAGCAAGGGTGAATGCTCGATATTTTTTGGGGTTTACAGAGTCTCCTGTCCCTTGCCATCCTCTTTTTATGAGAAAATCAAAAGTACAAGAGACACATCCTTCCTTAGGTTTTCTTTCAAGGTTGCTCTTGTGTATCTCCAAATATTGTGTGAGATCTCCTGAATAGGCTGGCTTAAGTATTGGCATGGTTGTAGGCATGCCTTTGGTTGGAGGGAAATTAAGAAATGATTCTAATTCTTTAAGCATAGGACATAGCTCACATGATCCAAACCGAAATACCTGATCTTTTGGATCCCAGAATGATGTAGCAGCCTCAAGCATGGGCCAATCTAGTGGTACATCTGCTAAGCGAAGTGTGTCCCATAATTGGCTGTGGCAAACCCATCACTTCCTGTCCCTTTGTGGCATGATTTTTAATAGCTGAGAGAATTCAAGGGTACATACTCTATGCGGTGTCAAGTGGACGTTCCTAGGCATTATTTTCTATGAGTAAAAGGGAAATTTAATTAATTTGGGGATGGGCTATAGACTTATGTGGTTAAGTGTTCTAGGAATATCTAATTGGGGTAACTATGTTTCTGTTCCTAAATCCTATGTTGTTTAATTTCTCAACGTGTTATGTATGCATAAAAAAATCAAACTTAGATCATCTAAACTTCACAAAAATAGAGAGATAGAGTTCTCTTTGACTCGGACATCTAATGATGTACTAAGTTAGTGTCCTAATAGAACTAATCTGGTTTATGTCTAATGCACGCAATTAGGTTTAATGAACTAATCTTAGGTCTTCCATGCCTTCAAACCTCATTGGCCCATTTCTGGTCCGAGTCGCAGGTTGGTGGCTTGGGTTGGGGATTTCCACTTGGCCATGAAAAATGCAATAACCATGACTTCTGCTTCCGAACCCTCCTATTAGGATTTGACGTTACCCGGTAGGATGTGTAATGCAAACATGCACTGTAATGAGTGCACCAGTGCAAAATATGATATCCTAATTGATCCTAAACTTATTTGAAAAGAAAATTAACAAATAATGTGTACAAAGGTTTTAAGGTTGTTTGCAGCATTAAATGTTTTCTATCCTAAACAAAGCAAATAAGTCGATCACATGCTAGATAGGAAATCAGTAAATTCATCTAAATATGAAAGTAAATACTTGACTTGACCTAAGACTGTAACGGGATTATTTTAGGTTGAACAATAAGTCCCCAGCAGAGTCGCCATTATGTGGGTCTTGATTTTAGCACGACGGGTAAATCCCTTTGAAAAGAGACTTGCCCGTCGAGGAAAATATCCCACGTGACTTGGAGTCGCCACCATCCTTTTTAAAGATGTGGATGGACATCAATTTTGAAAACAAACAAGTTTATGTTTTGAAAAAGGTTTGCAATGTCTGACTCCATACTTAAACTGGTCGACTCCTAAAGATTCCTACATAAGTTGTTCATTTATGAGTTGGAGAAGGTGTTGGGCACCCCCACCTCATCTGCTTTTGCGGTTCTCTACTTTAAACCCATTATAGTCTAATGGTCAACCCAGTTTATAATCTAATCACTTCACCCATTGTTTTTTATCTCATTTCATCGAGATTAAGTAGGGAATCCACATGTCATTTTTGCCAAAATTTCGGTAGCATAACAGCTGTAATATGGACCCCTGGGGATGAATAGTGATCCCCATGTCACTTTCTTCAATAACCTGATTGTCTATAGATCAAAAAAACACTCCAAATATATATCATGCATCCACAACATCATCACTGTCCACCCGACATCTCTGTATCATTTACGTCAACATCACATAGTCTCTATCATGAATTTATATCTTAATAAAGCTAATCACATTCATATATAACTCTAAGAATAATTCAAATATCTCTTTAACATCTTTCCAATTACCTCCTATGTATAGCTCAATCACTTACACTATTACACTATCACCTTATGTTTAATATCTTTGAATATTTCTTTTTTTACTGTTCCTAATGCAACTAGGAAGACATGAGGGTTAGTCTTACAAATGCACATTTTTCATAAGAATGAATCATTAAGCATATATCGA
>JAOXJP010234993.1:0-10075 GCA_025762735.1 Platanus orientalis
GGCTCCACCCCCCCCCCCCCCCGACGCTCCATTCACAACATTGAGGATCTCCATATTATAAAAGCTATAATATGGTTGGAAGATCTTTAAGAACAATGGTCTATGAGATTAGGGATATGGTTGAAAGGTTTGAAACAAATTAGGGTTGTAATTAGGCTATGTAATGAAGGATTTTGCAATAAATAACCGAAAAAGAAGAAGAAGAAGAAGAAACCAACTACAGTGACACTGGTTGAACCTAGGAGTCACCTAGGGTTGAAAGCATTACACCTTCAAAATTTTGGAATCACACCAGAGAACAACCAACCATAGGCCTTGGAATTTCATTCAATCATTAATCAATCAATTATAAAAGTAGGGAGTTACAAAGTATACATAGCTTTTGCACTCCAGACTGCCAAATCTTGATCTAACTAGACTTCTGAAAAGATAAAATTTTAAAAAGTTCATTCTCATAACAATATGATACACTGCCAAGATTTTGGCCATAACTTCCCTAAATCACATTGCATTCGTGCAAGATCTTGAACTTGTTGAAAGGGTTACTAAATAACCTTATAAAAGACACCAAAATCATGCCAAACAGTTAAGTTGCAGCCTACAAAAGTAAGGCCCAAACAAAAGTGAAGGAAATAGATTTTTCACTTTCCTAAAAAACAAAGAAAAAACCTATTCTACTTAAAATTAAATAAAAACCCAAAAATTGACTCATAATAAACTAACCTAAATTATTCTAAAACTAACATAATTAAAAATTATTGCCAAACAAAAAGTTTTAAACCTAATTTTGGCTCGGGGTCCTCGAGCTTCGGGACTTCTGCCTACTTTCATCTCTTACTCAAGCTCAGTGCTACGTTCTCTGTCGGCAGCTTAATGAGCTCAGGCTCTATACCCATCAGTTGCCCCCCCCCAGTTCCCAAGGTCTCGCATACGGGGTCGAGGGAATTCAAATTGTTGCATGTTTTCGATTTTCAAATTTTGGAGTTTATTTCGAAATTTAGCCGTTTTACTTTTTTGGGAATTGTAACGGGTGTCTCGGAAGTTGATGCACGTCATTTATTGCGTCATTGCCAGTCCTCATGACTGTAACATCTCTTTAACCGTCTTGTCCACACACAACAAGCCACGTGTAGGGTCCAGATTCAAGCTATTGCAATCAAACGGTCGAGTCTGAGTTTCTTTTTCCTATAAATGGATCAACCCCGTATCCCAAACCTTCTTCTCCTCCCTCCGCTTTCTTCGTTCTAGTTTCCTAGTTGTGCATCTCAGCTCCACCTTAGCATCTTTTGGTCACTGCGATTGCCGGCATTTGCTCATTCCTTTTATAAGATCCCAATACACGTTTCTTTTCACTTTTTCTTCCTCTGCTTCTTCTTCTAGGTTCTTTTGAGGTTTTTACAGTTTAGTTTCCAAGTCCATCTTTTTTTCTCTGCAGAACCTTCTCCGTTCACCTTGGACGTCACTAAAGTTCCCCTAGGTTTTCATTTTGTCCACCTTTGCGGGTTTCTACGAGCCCGATGACAGTATTTGGACCAAAGCCAAATTGGCGGCAATCTCTCTCCTTCTTGAGCTCTGTACACACAAAGTTTCTATCCGTCCTTGGCCCCTCGGTAGAGGTAATTTTTGCCCTTAGTCTAATGGACATGTCTCCTCACTCTGGGTCCCCAAACTTAGAGGCCATCCTTAGCTGGGACTCGGCCGACTCTGCGAAGGTGTAGTCCACCCCGATGACCCTCTTTAGGCATCAACCTCTTCTCAATCTTCTCGTCCCAAGCCCCATATGACCGATCGCTTTTCCTCAACCCTTAGCAGCAAATTCCTCAGGAGTTTTAGGAAGTCATACAACATTCTCAAGGGTGTGACACTCTGTGTTCCCGGGGCACACGAGCAGGCATGCGATGTCAGGGGTGACGAAGTCTGACTCTATGAGCAGGCATTGGTGAGCAGTCTTCAGTTCCCGGTAGCCCACTTCATCAGGGAACTGCTCTACCATGTCGGTCTTGCCCCAGTCCAATTAATGCCGAATTCGTGGAGGATTGTGATTAGCTGCATGATCCTCTAGACGGCTTGCAATGGTGGACAAGATCACTTGACAGTTTGAGATTTTTTGTTTTGTTACCAGTTGGTCAAGAAGGAACCGGGCTAGTGGCATTTTACTTCTCGAGACAGCCACCAGAATCTAATCACCGGTCTTCCCACCTCCCACAATGGATGGAAGAGGAGGTTTTTTTTACTCTCAGAAAACAACTGGGAGACATGCTCATGGGACAACAAGGTCGAGAAGTGGACAGGGCATTCCCGATTCCTCAGGTGAGTCTTTTTCCTCTTTCCTTTTTTCTTCAATTTTTTTCTACAAGTTTGCTTCTTCCCTGTCCATTTCATATTGCTCCCCAGTTTTGTCTGAGCCATTGTCGTCCAGGCTTCCTCTTCGTCGGGTACTCAGGGCTATTGCATACCGGGTCCACGACTTCTCAAGTTTGGTGACTCCCAAGGCCTTAGGATCCGTCCCCTTCCAGCCTAAGTTCGTGGAGGACGTAGCTTCGAGGGGGCTGGGGAAAGCTTTTACAGTCCATCCCAAGGGTATCATCTTGTCGTCAAAGCTTTTGTTCCGGAGTTTCTTCCCTTTCTTCTTTTCTCTCTCGCCCCTTTTATAAAAAAGAAAAACTTTTCTAGTCTTGCAAACATGGTGAGGACGAACGTGAAGGAGCTCGTGAAAAGAGCTAAGGAGGCTTAACTCAACCGATGCCGCAACAGAGGGTCCGATGCCCGAGGAGTTGCCAGCTCCTCCCTCTTCTAAGCACCAGAAGGCCATGCCCTCCGCCCAAGCTAAACATGACGGTGGATCATCCTCCCACTCTGCCCAAGCCGAGGGGTCTCTGGAACCAGTCGTCGAGGCTCAACCACCAACGTCTGCCACCACTCAATCTTCGCCAGCCACTATCATCCTCGACCGGGTGCAGGCCGAGGCAATCAGGGACATTCCCAAGTCTCGGGTCGAGGCTTTCGCTCCCCGTCCTAACAAGGGGAAGGGCGCCCTTTCTGAGACTTTTCAGAACCCCACTTTGCTACCGAAAGGTTGAAGCAGGCCATTCCCCAGGGGGACGTGGAAATCTTGGCGCAGTACCCGACGAGCGCCATCTACAAGCAACTCATTATTGATCTTGCTGAGGTATTTTTCTTCTTTCCTCTTTTCATTTCAATATTTCTTTTATTTCCTTTTAACGTCAAGAATGACCTTAACATTTCTCGGTCTTTGCAAGTCTTGTCGCTCATTCTTGCCAACTCAGCACATCATGTGAGCTCTAAGAAGAGCATCACAGGGTTTAAGAAGAAAACAGCAGAGCCTAGGGCCAGGAATAAGTGCTTCGAGGCCTGGCTGGCTAATAAGGAGTCTGAGCTTCTGGCTCATCTGAAGAAGGCCGAGGAGGAGGCCATGTCTTTAAAGCTCTAGGCGGCCGAGGATGAGAGAGTAGCACTCGAGCTGAAGCTGATAGAGGCCAAGGCTCAAGTCGCGTTGGCGAGGGAAACAACCAAGGAACAAGCCGCCATCAAGGCGGCATTGACGCAGAGGCTAGAGTCGGAGAGGGCTGCGGCAATTGCTAAGGCAACTGCATCTATCCAGGGCGCTACTGACTATGTACTGGAGGTCTCTGGCTACTTCTACGATGGCTTCAAGACCTTCCATCGTAGGGCCGCCTGCACCTACCCCGAGATTGATTTCTTGGGATTCATTAGAGATGACGACTCTGGATCTCCCCAAGAGTCTAAGGCGCCTGCAGTAGAGGGGAAGCTCTCGGTGAGTGTCGAGACACGGGGGCTGATGGGCCCAAAAAAACCTGTGACCCCCTAAGACCCCCCTTTTTCTCTCTTTTTTTTTTATGGCAGTATAGCGTATGTGCCCCTGTTATACTATATTTATCTTTAATGAAAATATTTCTATCTATTTTCCCTACATTTTTACTTTTTGAGCCTATTATCTTCCTTAGGAGTATTGTTGTCCCGTAGCCAATTGCCTCCCTTGGGAGTGGATTCATTCTGTGACTTTCGATTATTCCTGGTGGTCATCCCCTTAAAGGTTAGAGTCGTCTTATGACTCTCGACCACCTTGGTCTAGTTGTTCCCCTTAGGGGTTAGAGTCATCTTGTGACTCTCGATCACCTTGGGCCAGTCGTCCCCCTTAGGGGTTGGAGTCATCCTATGACTCTCGACCACCTTAGGTCAGTCCTCCCCCTTAGGGGTTAGAGTCATCTCATGACTATCGGCCACCTCGGGCTAGTCATATCCCTTAGGGGTTTAGAGTCATCTTGTGACTCTCGACCACCTCGAGCCAGTCGTCGTGGTGAAGAAAGAAAGAGATGTAATATAGAACAGTAGTTCTTTTATTGACACCGATTTACAATTGAGTTAAGGATAGTACTTCTTCAAGTGCTCGGTGTTCTAAGGCCGAGGCAGCTGCTTTCCTTCTAAGTCTTCCAAGTAATAGGACCTTAGCCTGTTGAACTTTGTGACTCCGTAGGGTCCTTCCCAGTTAGGGGCAAGCTTCCCATCCATAGGTTCCTTAGTGGCCAACGTGGTCTCGAGGAGGATTAGGTTGCCTACCTTGAACTTTCTTTCTTTCATTCTCCAGTTGTAGTACCTAGCCATGAGCTGTTGATAGGTGGTCGCCGGAGTGACCGCTTCTTTCGTTCTTTCTTCTAGCATGTCGAGACTTAGTCAGAGGCTTTCATCATTCTGCTCGGGATTCATCTGTGCAGTTTGACAGCTGGTCAGGCTAACTTCTACCGGCGTCACCGCCTCGCAGTTAAATGCCAATAGAAAAGGGGTCTCGCCCGTTGGTGTCCTAACTGTGGTCTTGTAGGCCCACAGTGCCCCTAGCAACTCTTCGGGCTATTCTCCTTTGTGTGCCTATGGCCGAGTCTTTAAGATCTTTAGAAGGGTTCTATTAGTGACCTCTACCTGACCGTTCGCCTGAGGGTGCCCTAGGAAAGAGAAATGGTTTTCAATCCTGAGATTCAAGCAAAATTCCCTAAATCTGGGATTATCGAATTGCCTTCCATTGTTCGAGATTAAGACTTCCAAGATGTCGAATCTACAGACTATGGATTTCCAAACAAAAGTACCAACGATCTTCTAGGATATCTTGGCCACAAGCTCAGCTTCCACCCACTTGGTAAAATAATCTATCGACACGATGATGAATTTAACTTGTCCCCTTCCTCTAGGGAGGGGTCCGACTATGTCAATTCCCCACTACGCAAACGGCCATGGTCTCAAAATGGGGGTTAGCTCCTTTGGTGGCTGTTTGAGCCGGTTAACAAACCTTTAGCAACAGTCACATTTCTACACAAATTTAGCGGTATCAACTCGCATCATTAGCTAGTAATACTCGGCTGGAACGAGACGCTGCATCAAGGACCTTCCCCGAGAGTGGTTGCCACAGATTCTCTCGTGAACTTCCCTCATTGCATATTCGGATTTGGGAGGAGCCAGGCATCTAAGGTATGGCAAAATGAAGCTTCTTTTGTTAAGTGTCCTGTTAAGTAGGATGTACCAATTAGCCGATAACTTGAGCCTTCTAGCCTCTGAGCGATCATTGGGCAGCACTCCTTCCCTGAGGAAGTTGTCATCCAGGACACTCCTTAAACTATGCCGACCCTTTCTACATTTATGCCATGTATGCTTGGTTCCGCCAGATGTTTGATCACTATTGTTCCATCGTCGTCGAGGGCTGAGGCTAAGTGTGCCAAACCTGTCTGCTCGGTTGTTATGTTCCCAGGGTACGTGCTCAAATCACGAACGTTTTGAAATCGGCGGCCAATGTCTTGACCGTTCTCAAGTATTCTGTCATTCGTCCTTTGGCCTCATACTCACCCAAGATTTGTTCTACCACTAACTGAGAATCGCTCTTCACAGCTACCCACTTGGCCCCAAGGTCTCAGGCTATCTTCAACCCATTCACTAACGCTTCATACTCGGCCTCATTATTCGTTGCTCTAAAGCCGAATCTGATAACATATTCCAATTCAGCTCTGCTTAGGGCTGTAAGGATAATCCTGGCCCCGCTAGCCTGGTTCCTGGATGAGCCGTCCATGTTAAGCACCCACTTGTCTTCTGTCGAGGACTCGAGACCCTTAAATGCCTCCTCTACAATTGCAGGGGTTAATTCCACCACAAAGTCTACCACGGCCTAACCTTTCATGGCCCCTCTTGGTTTATAATCACTGTCAAACTCCCCAAGCTTTACAAACCATTTGATGAGCCGCCCGAAAGTGTTTGGTCATTGCAGGGTAGATTTTAATGGTTGGTCTGTCAGGACAGTGATGGCATGGGCATGAAAGTATGGTCGCAATTTTCGGGCCGTTATTACTACAGTGAATGCCACTTTCTCAACCTTCGGGTAGTTCTTTGTGCCATTCAATGCTTGGCTAACATAATATACATGATTTTGTGTCCCTTCCTCCTCTTTGATCAGTACCAATCACACTGTTGAGTCCGAGACTAGTCAGTGTTGTGATTGTGGTGTCAGTGGAACCAACAGTACTTGT
The DNA here is from genome assembly GCA_025762735.1 of Platanus orientalis. Taxonomy (NCBI): domain Eukaryota; kingdom Viridiplantae; phylum Streptophyta; class Magnoliopsida; order Proteales; family Platanaceae; genus Platanus; species Platanus orientalis. The sequence goes on from JAOXJP010234993.1 coordinate 6,546, forward strand.
TCTTCGTTTCCTTCACAAGCGAAGAGTTCAATTTTCCTAGCCATTTGAGGGCAGGGTCATCCCGAATCTCCATGAGGACCCACTCAAGCGGAGTATTAAGCGGGGTGTATTTAGAGAATTGAGATGCGAGTGTATTTGTTTTCCACTTGGGTCGATGGGTCGAGTCCTTGCGCCTGCGCCCCCGGTCCATCCCAGGGGCCCTTCCACTGTTTTTCTCTTCTCGTTCTCTGCTCAGGGTTCCCTTTCTATGCCCCTCTGTGCATTCATTGCATCATCTGCATTCATGTGCTTTTGTGCTTTGATCATTAGTTCTTCCAGACTGCCTGGAAGAGACTTGGATAGAGAAAATAGGAACTTGGAGGGTTATAGCCCCCCTATGAGGGTGGTGACCCCATTACTTTTTTCGTCAGCATCATCCACTTGCAAGGCCTCCCTGTTGAACCGGGTGACATAATCTCTCAACGATTCTTCTCGCTCCTACTTGATGTTCAGGGGGTAAGTCACGGGCTTTCGGCACCTTTGGCCGCTGATGAAGTGAATCACAAACTGCTTACTTAGGTCCATGAAAGTGTCGATCGATCCTAGCCTTAACCTCCCAAACTAGGCCCGAGCTGATCCCTTAAGGGTTATCGGGAAGGCTCAGCACATGATCTCGTTGGGCAAGGCCTGGAGATGCATAAGGGTCTTGTAGGTTTCTAGGTAATTTAGTAGGTCATTCGTCCAATCGAATATATCTATTTGGGGGGTTCGAAACTTATTGGAAAGCAGATAGTTCATTATCCGCACCGAGAAGGGCAATTCCGTCCTATGGACCAAGTCCTAGATGGTGGCGGGCCCCTTCCCCCTCACCGCCTATATGACGTCTTTTAGCTGATCATGAACCACTTTTAGCTGCCCCCATAGGTTACCATGGGGTTCACGATCATCCTATTGGCTTCGAGGGCTAGGTTTGACGATGAAATGTCTTTTTGACCCGGTACCTTCCGTCTGTCCCATCCTTTCTTCCCGTGGATTTCTGGACAGGTTTAGAGCTTCGCTTTGTTGTCCCTCCAAGGGATCCTCTTTGTTCTGGGTGAAGAACCTTTAGAGGATCTACTGGTTCTAACAGGCTATCTCTTGCATTCCCCACACGAGGTCATGTACTTGTTGTTCAAGGTTAGATCCTCCCGCCTATCCTGTAGGTCGGTTCTGCCGGTCATTGTCTGCCAACGTGTTTCAGGGAAGGTTGTTTCTCCTAGCATCCATAGATATGGTCTCCACCATGCGCTCTTAATTCAAGGGAACTATGTTAGCTTCTCAATTTCCTATAGACGGTGCCAACTGATGAAGTTGGGATCCTGTCAAGCCAAGCATCACCAATTGAGCCAACAATGGACCAATCACTATATGAAACCTGCACAGGAGAAATGAAAGTACCATCGGTGTCATACTGGCCACGTACTCTCTGACAATCAAGTCAGCAAGGGGCCTTTCAGAAAAGGGGAGTATCTCATAATTTGTTCTTACCTTCTTCCTGAACGTGGTCCTCCCTTATATAATGCTCATGACATCAAGGATTTGTGATCCCGCGACACTTGCTTCGGTAGTATTTAGGGGAGGGATTACCGGGATCCAATTCGTCCAAGATCCTCGCCCCATAATTATTCCCTTATTTTCGGGATTACAATTGGGATCACAAGCTATAATCTTGCTATTTTCGTGGTTGGATGTTCCTATCTCGGGTGTGTCCCGAGAAAGAATCGGTGGGCATGGCTCGGGGTCTTTACGCACTCTCGTCCCTTACTTGGGATTCTCGATTTCGATGCTACCCCGAGATAGAGTCGATGGGCGTGGCTAGGGGTCCTCGAGCTTCGGGACTTCTGCCTAATTTCATCTCTTACTTGGGCTCGGTGCACATTCCCTATCGGCAACTTAATGAGCTCAGGTTCTATACCCATCAATATGTAATTATACTTCTGCAATTTTTTTTCCTTTTGTGGAAAGATTTTGCTCTTTTGTACAGCTCTTCTTCAATATTTGAAAACCACTTTGTTGTCTCTAAAAAATATGTAAGTAATTTCTACCAAAAAAGTATGTATGCGTTATGGTCTTTAGACATCTACCACACCAATGCACACCCATCCTCCCCCTCTGCCAAAATAAAAAACTTAAAATATTAACCTTTCATTTTTTATTGCAAATTTACCTAGAAAACTCAATCAATAAGCTTTTTCTGCACTAAAGCTCCACAGAGAAGACTGAGCAGGCTTCTTTTCTAACATGGCAGCTGAGGTAGCGGGCCAAAAGAGGTCCACATGTTTTGTCACATCATGCTCTTCCCATATGGCATGTCACAGCTCAGTATCCCTCTACCACATGGCAAAAATAGGCACTTATCTTTATCATTTAATTTTTTTCACTTAAAAATAGGATAAACATCTTCTAATGCAATCAGAAAATGTGCTACTTGCAACATGTTGCAAAGGGTTCTCAGACTGAAACTTGAAACATGGAAAGAGGATGAGGTGTGAAACCCATGGACCACTTTGGGCCCACCACCTCAGCTAACAAGCAAAAAAAAGCCTCCCTGTAAAACCCTTGCCCAAGTCATAATTCCCAAGAAAAACCTTCCGACCTTCCAAAAGACTTAAGGCACCCTTACTACAAAAATGAAGAAACAGCATGTGCACAACAACCACTTCTTGCTCTTCTTGAGTATATTTGGTTTTTAATAAAGCTTTACATTCAATAAATAATAATCACTTCAGGAAATGGATAAAGCCACCTGATATATGTATTTTTGAACCATGGTCATTCAGGGTTAACCTTCCAATTGAATGGTCTAGATCTTAGTTGCAGGGAAGCTTGGTACAAGGTGGGAAGCTCGCTTCCTGCGAAGTTCATTTGGGAAGCTAATTTTATTCCTCTTCCCCAAGTACTGGGAAGCGCGGTAAAGAAAGTGAAAGCTATTTAGGGAAACAAGTGGAAGCCTATGAAGAAGCAAGTAGAAATGTTTGGAGAATCGATTGGGTTGATCCAAGGAACAATATTGTATTTTATTCAATGTAAATTCTATGCTACTAGCATTGAAAATCATATTATCTATGCGATTTAGTAATGATTTTGTAGGGAAAAAAATTATTTAGCATTGAATTTATTGTTTATATTATTTTCTTCCAATCCAACAAAAAATATTCAAATCCGATGATCCGTAGTCTAATTCTAAGATGCAAGTTATCTACAAAAAAAATTATGTCAAGGTATGGTCGGCCATACTAATAACAAATGGTTTACATATTGATTTATCTGTCATGATTCTTTGTATTTACATGGTACAGCTTTTAGCTTTTTATGTACTTTCTTTTAAGTTTATTCACTTTATTGTATTGTAGTTGAAATGATTGATTGTTACTTCTAGTTACAACAACAACAAAAACAAACAGCCTTATCCCAACTATTTGGGGTCGGCTACATGAATCCTGTTCCGCCATTCCGCTCTATTTAGGGCCTTATCTGCTGTTAAATTACAAGCTGCCATGTCCCTCTTTACT
>JAOXJP010234994.1:0-10075 GCA_025762735.1 Platanus orientalis
CAATGAATGCCCCAAGTGGAGTTATAAAAATGGACTAAGTCAAATAACTCGACCCTCGGTCTACTATAACGGTCTACAATGAATGCCCCAAGTGGAGTTGTAAAAATGGACTAAGTCCAGTAACTCGACCCTTGGTCTACTACAATAGTCTACAATGAACACCTCGAGTGGAGTCGTAAAAATGGACTAAGTCCAGTAACTCGAACCTTCGGTCTACTACAACGGTCTACAATGAATGCCATGAATGGAGTCATAAAAATGAACTAAGTCTAGTAACTCGACCCTCGGTCTACTATTACGATCTACAATGAACGCCCCAAGTGGAGTCGTAAAAATGGACTAAGTCCAGTAACTCGACCCTCAGTCTACTATAACGGTCTACAATGAATGCCCCGAGTGGAGTTGTAAAAATTGACTAAGTCTAGTAACTCGACCATCAGTATACTACAATGGTCTACAATGAACGCCCCGAGTGGAGTCGTAAAAATGGACTAAGTCCAGTAACTCGACCCCTCTCGACCCCTCGGTCTACTACAACGGTTTACAATGAATGCCACGAGTGGAGTCGTAAAAATGAACTAAGTCTAGTAACCCGATCCCTCGGTCTACTATGTCGGCCTACTATAACAGTCTAAAACTAAAGTCCTGAGTAGTCTGAAGCGACCCCTCAGCCTAACAGCGACAGACGATGATTGCCATGCTAAGGGGCACCACGAAAATAGATAAGCAATTTACTAAGCGATCAACATATCAACAAAGAAAGGAAATAAAATTTTTATTCATGATAGTAAAAAAAAAGATCTATATATATGTGAAGGTCCCTCGGTCATTATCAAAACACATGAAGGAAGTCCCTAAGAGGTCACATCATCTTTCCCTTGGTTGGCTTCCACTTCCTCGTTTGGCTCTACAACAGACGTCGATTCAGCATCGGCCCTCAGCATAAAAAGGTCAAGGCCACGATATATCCTCAGAGCTCGGTGACAAAGAGTCTCGAAACCGCTGATGAAATACTCCGTCATCTCGTTATTGAAGGCCTTAGATTGTAGATAAGCCACAACTACCTCGTTTGCAGCCTTTTCCTTTGCTGCCTCTTGTTGGGACCTCACCTGGTCTAGAGACGTCTGCAAAGCGGTGGTGGTAGCCCTTTCTCCTTTGGCCTCATCCCGAGCCTACTCCAGCGCAGCCTCGATGCCTTTGAGCCTATACTCACTATCAGCTAATTTATCCCTCGAAGCTTTTCGTTCGGCCTCTACCTTAGACAACTTTTCCTTAAGGTCCCCGAGGTAACTATCTGTGGTGAGCTGACGATTAGCAAGGGCGGTCACTTTTGTCAACACCTGCAACAAGGAGATTCAGTAAGGCGAGACAAAGGGGCGCAATTCATAGAGGAGAAAGAAAAGGAAATTTACCCTCCCAACGTCAAGAAGGGTGCTCTTGGCCAAAACTTCAGTGTTGTTGGGCCACAGGCTCTTCAGGTCCTGTTCAGAGACGACCGAGCACAAATGATCGATAGCCTCGACCTCCTTGGCCAGCAAAGAAGGAGCAGCTTTCTCCTTTCCCTTAAACAAGCCCTCCGTGTTGTACAAAGGAAGATTCTCAATGCACTTGTTGAATGAAGGAATAGAGTCTAAAGCGGCCTCCAAATCAATAATTGAGACGGGAGGTTGCACAACCGATGTGGGAGTTAGCGAAGGAGTCGGCCTAGAACGATCTTTCTCCATCAAGTGGCATTGAGAAAATTGTGGCTTTTTTTGGGAGCCACCAGGGGTTGACTTGGCCAACACCCTCTTCAAGGACGACTTTAACGGAATGACCGACATATCTACACATGTAAGCATACATTAAAAAAAATCCCTGACCAGTCGGAAGAGGGGGCAAGCTAGGTGCCTGACCGATGGGGATAGAAGATGAGCCAGGTGTTTGACCCACCGCGAGTGAGGATGATGGGATTTTTGGGCGGAACAAGTATGTGGAAAGAGACTCAAAATTCACCAATAGAAAAAACTCTCGGACTGTGTGCACAAAAGCCCGTCCCAGCCTCTCGAGTTGAGTATTAGACAGGGGGTGCTTAGCTAATGCTACCAAAATCAAGAATATCAGACAGACCGAATGACTAAAGAATGAGGAAGGCTAACACAACCAAGAATTACCTCTTGCATGCGGCTCGCCCCATATCTTGGGAACTGTGTGGATCCGATCATAAGGTGACTCCCATGGGACTAACTCCAAACCATCCCCTGATGCAGAAAATAATTTGCTTTTCCAACCCTTGTTTGACATTGGAAGACCCGTGATCAAGGCTCGGTTGGGCACCCTAGCTGTGAAGTACCACCACCCAGAATGCATCTCCACTGCCTTGTAGCAATAGAGGAACTCAGGAACGGTGATGTGATCCTGGTTGTCACTGCACACAGGCCACAACACCATGCAGGAGATCAAGATCCTTCACGAGTTGGTCATGATTTGGCCTAGAGCTAGACGAAGATGAGTGAGAAGCTGACGGACAAACAAAGGAATTGGGAACCGTAGACCAGCCTCCAAAGCCTGTTCAAAGATGGAAACCTCCCCCAGAAGGCAAGAACAAGCCCACTCATCAAACGTTGGGACCCTTAAGCTAACCGACTCGGGTATTTGATAAGCCTGTCGAAAACCATATAGTCGAGACCTTGACAAAGTAGAAAAGACACCCTCAACAACATATGGCATGTGGACAAATTGACCTGACCTAATCGGTGACAAAGGATGAGCCGAGTCAGGGGAGTCGGCACGAACGAGGTTCTCATCAAGGGTCGTAATTGACTCAGTCGATTCAGAAGAACGATCCATTTGATCAAGGGCGTATATAACGCCAACCGAAGGGCCTATCACCTCTAAGAAGCAACTAAAAATATTACCCAGAGAAGACAGGTCGAACCTTAAGGAGCTTAGGTTTAGTGGATGTTGGTGAGTACGAAGACAATAGCAAAAACAGACAACATGAAACCCAAGGGGTGTTCGGGTAGGGTCCAGGGTGGAGTCCTAAGGGTAGCGATAAAGGATCAAGAGTCCCAATAGTAGAAAGGAGAAGGATAGAGGCTGTAACCAGGAAATAGTATCAGAAGCTAGACAAGAAAAAAAGAAAGGGAAGAGAAAAGAAAAGAAGAGCAAATAAAATAAAAAAATGTGTGAAAAAGGAACGGAGCAGATGGTACCTTGACTCCCTTCCGGCAGGTGATCTCCTCAATGCATCACAGACACGAACATGAGCAATCTACTTAGGAGGAACGAATGTTGATTCAAATCGAAGTGAAAGACTGGAGAAGACAAGAGAACCAACCCGTACATATACCATTCAAAGTAACCCCGAACAGTCAGATCACTTTAATGACCCCTGACCATAAGATTAAAGTGCGATTCAAAAGAAAACGGCTACCAACCCCCACGTCTTGTCTTTATTAATGGCACGAGGCTCAAGGAGGCAAAGATGAAGTGCCAACACCCCGATCGACTTAGCTTTTTATATTCCCCATGTCTGCTCGTATTAACAGACAAAGAGGAATACGGGGCATATGATGATGGAGTATGTGGACCCGAGATGGTTGAGCCGATTAACCAAGCGAACCCCACCGGTCCATCTAGTTTATTCAGCGACCCAACAAAATTACTAATCGACCCACTAGGAAGCATGGCTATCGACCGACCATCAGAGATGAACGCTACTGACCCACCCGGCAAAGAAAATATGTCGTCTGACCCGTTAGAAATGTAGGGTACCGACCGACCCCATTGTCTTCCAGTTTACTCATTGGCAAAAAATGACCAAGGGATGACTGTTCACGGCTCTCGAGGCGACGGATGCACGACTATACCCGAGTAAACTGCAAGTAAGACAAAAACGGTTACGAGATGCAGAGCATAACAGAACAACTACCAATCCAACACTGACACGTATACCACTCCTCCACTTTTATGTAACCAACTCGAAGAATATTCGAGGAACGGAGAAAGAGATGATATAAAGGGGGAAAGGAACCCCAAAAGAAGGTAAGTACAATCAATCCCAAAAGAGAGGGAAATGTTTCTTTCAGTTTTTTCCGGACTCTAACTTGGGCGTCGGAGAGGTGTTGGTCGGCGCCACATCGATGTCATCTTCTTGCTAGTGTGCAGGTACCACCCGGATTCCAGATCGATGAACGTCATTAGACCATCTGAGTGATCCTCTTTTGGGCATCATCAGAATTAATAATATTTTCAGAATATTTCTTCTTCTTCTTTTGGTCTGCTGCGTCAATATAGAACTTAAAAAAAAAAAACAAAGAAAATTCAAATTTTGAAAACACAATATGTTTGAAAATGAAAAAACAGGGGCACCACAGTCATTTTCAACATATATTTCCGTTCAACTGCCTCTCTCTCTCTCTCTCTCAAAAAATAAAGTCCAGAGGAAAAGAAGTCTTTAAGATCAGATATGCTTAAGAATAGGATCATTTGGAGGGGCTTGGCACATGCTTAAATCTTTTTCCCATAAACTGCTTTTGCCTTCGAAGGCAAGATAATAAGCCCCTATTCTAGACTTACTTTGACCTGTGAGGAAGGCTAGCGAATCAAAATTTTGGACTTCGTTGTGCTTTATATTCTTCTTTAATCAGATATTGCTTAACATCTTAATCATCCTATTTTATAATTTGTATAGTTTAATCTTTTATTTTAATACGTTCCTGTCTCACCATACTTTAAAGCCATTGGATTTTTAGCTTATAGTTGAACATAGATGGTGACTGGGAGAATACGTAAAATAAAGATAGAAATGGTAGTTGATACCTGTACTTTTCAGGGGCAATTTTCTTATTTTTTTAATGTCTGTATAGTAACATTTATTAGATTAGGGAAAGATCGAGGAAGATCCAGTACGATGCCCTTTCCATATAGTGAACAAGAAAGCTTAATAAAAAGCTGGTTCAACTTCAAAGCACAATAGATGACCTAATAATTTATACTCAAGGTGGACATGTTTTGTTCTAAAAATTGGGAGGTATGAGCTTTAAGAATATCTCTAACAAAATATATTTTTAACTCTTTAAGCATAGATTGTTATTTTTAATAAAATATACTTGAATTATTTTAGAGTATAACTATTTCAAATCTTTTAGAGTAGATTTTCAAGCTTAGACTTGAGCATAGATGGTGATCTTAGAGAACAAGTAAAATAGAGATAGATATGGTAATTGATACCTATAATTTGAAAGAGTAATTTATTTATTTACTTTGATGTTTATACAGTTACATATGTAAGGTTAGGGAAAGATTGAGGAAGATCCGTTATGATCTGTCTTTTCCATGTAGTGAACAGGAAAGCCTAACAAAAAAAGGTGGTTTATATTCAAAGCACAATAGATGACCTAATAATTTATAATCAAGGTGGACATGTTTTATACCAAACATTAGGAGGTATGAGCTTTGAGAATATCTCTGACAAAAATATTTCAAATGTTTAAGAGTAGAATGTTATCTCTAATAAACATATTTGAGTAGATTTTCATGCTTAGAGTTGAACTTAGACGGCGGCCTTCATAGAACAAGTAAAATAGAGATAGACATGATAATTGGAGGCCGGATTTGGTAGGACAACTTAGAGAGTGGCTAAAGTTGGAATGACAGCAAGGCTGACACATCAGCACCACTTTTTTGGGGGATGCTTTTCACTTTTTGGCACTGATGTCATTCCAACTTTAGCCATTCTCTAAGTTGCCTTACCCAATCCGTTTACTGATAATTGATGCATGTAATTTGTTTGTCATTTTTTTGTTTTTTCTATTTTTCACATGTTTAAGGTTAGGGAAAGATTACGATGTCCCTTCTATATAATGAACAAGAAAGCCTAATAAAAAAGCTGGTTAAAATTCAATGCACAAAAAATGACATAATTTTTAACTCAAGGTAGACATGCTTTGTCCTAAACATTAGATGGTACGAGCTTTGAGAATATTTCTAGCAAAATATATCAATCGCCTGTGTAGAATGTATATCTCTAATTAAACATACTTGAATTATTTTAGAGTAGAACTATTTGTATTCTTATAGAATACAATGTGTACTGTATCTCTAACAAAGCCAATCTCGTGTTTCCTTACTTATTTTTAATGTATACCCTCATTTTATTACTGTTTATGTGAGATATTTTAATGTTGCATATGAGGATGGCAGATTGTCCTTAGATAACACTGCAGTAGGTAATGTATGTAATAATGAATTACATCCAGGAGAGAAGAATTTTTCAACATCCTTGTAAGACCCAATAGAGGTGTGTGGATATAACGAGATCGGATCCTAGACACAATAAAATAAATTATCACTACCATAACACCCTTAGTTTCCTTTCTAATCACTCCTGTGATTGTGCCCACAATAGTTGGGAACTCTGCACAATATTCAGAGACAACTGGCCTTCTACTGGCTTCCATTCCAATAACGAAGCAAATAACCTTAGTTTCTATGGGGTAAAGTAGGGGTGACAACGAGCTCAGCTCAGCTCGGAGTTGTTTTAGTCATAAGCTAAGCCTGAACCTGGATTTGAGTTTGTTTTCAAAGTGAGCTTGAATCGATCTTCAATATGCTCATCTTGTTAAAAAATTGGTTCGGTTATTTTTCAAAAAAGACAAATTGGGTTAATGGACCATTTAGCTGTTGAGTATTTTTGAGTTGGCGAACCGAGTCAACCCTATATTTTTACAAGTCCAAACCAAGCCTGAGTTTGGCCTTCAAGTGATGAGCCCGATCTGAGTTAGGCAAAGCTCAGTTCGTTGCCACCCCTAGGTTAAAGTGACACAAAAGATGTGAGGTCATCACTGACAAGAGCAGATCAGCTGCGAAGCTGTAGCCCGTCTACCGATCATGAGGTGGGGTCCGTGGGGATAGAGATCTCAAGGGTATTTTACTTAATGGACTGGTTTATAAATTATGCTATTAAACCAACACACTCTAGATGCTTTTGTTGCCTCTTGATTGGCCAAAAGGGCAAAAGACTAGCGTGTACCAGCCAATCCGTTCCCTCCACTTACAAGAAGCAATTCTTGTACGAAATTAAATTTTATAAAATTTGATGTTGTATGAAACTATACAGACAAGGTATTTTGGGACATCATATATACTTCTGAAAGCATTGTTCATTTTGGAAGTTCCTCTGTATAATTGTGTATTTGTGTTTCTTTGGTTACCAACAAAAAATGTGTTCTCTTTTATTAGAATAATTTTAATAATTTAACACAGTTGCACCCCACACGCCATGCTGGCATTAGCATATGGCTCTTCTTCAGGGCATTTGATGTTGGAAACGGTTTTGAAAACACTCAGATTTTTTTGTGCAAAATCTGATCAGGTAGTTATGTTTGAACCAAAATAAAAGTGGGATCCACTTGTCATTTGAAGTGGGTCCACATGGGTTTGTGTTCACCTTAATGAGGAGAACAACAACATATTGTTGGATGCTCAAAACCGTCAACGGGTGAATGAGAAATTGTCTCCAAAAGTGCTTAGTTGACCACTGGTAAAACTATTAAAAGTGAAAATTTTGAATAGTCCCACATGGACTAGCTCAGAAATTTATGTGTTCATATACATTAATGTTGAACATAATTTTGAGCCCCAAGGGGCACCGTTGTTTTGTGGATGGGGGAGGACATAGCCAACATGGGCCGGGCCTATATCGTGTGCTGAACCGAATCGGCTGGATTGGATTGGGTCAATAAGAAAAATAAATATATATATATAATTTTTATTAATATTGACACCTATTGACACATGTTCATTCCGTATGGACATGTAGGTTTCTCTTAAATCATTCCTTTTTACACATGTCTGTTCTGTACGGATGTGTAGGTGGCTACTAGATTGCAACTATTGGACATTTGTGACTATTCGGAAGCAAAGGTTATGTCCCTACACCTTTTCTGAACAAACATGAAAAATCTATAAATAAGAGGTTTCTCATTCATTTCATTAATTCAATTTTCGGTTAAGGCATTAGTGTCTCATAGTACATCCGTGCCAGTGTTAGTGTGAAAGAAATACAACACGAGTTGGTTCGTCAGACACACAGATTGTAGTGTTGCTTCTGTGTGTAGAAGATCATTGTATCATGGGAGGCAAACGTCCGAATTAATCGTTAGCACCAGTGCGAGGGATGAATCTATCTTAAGGACATAGTGTTAAACACTCGCCTTGATCTAGTTAAGTGAAGGTTTGATCATCCGAGTCAAGTAAGTATTTTCATTTATTTGATTCAAGTATTTTTGTATTTTACAAGCATTGCACACATACATAGAATACTGAAATAACAGTACTAAGGATAACAATCTTAAGACAAATTCGGTTATTTCATTATTCTTTGTGCATTCTTTTTACATCTTTCCCTCCTCCATTTCAGTTAAGTTTCTGTTTATATTTATATAACAGAAACGACAACCAGTAATACACGTACGGTTGTACCCCCCTCTATGGGGTCAATCATTACTCCCATTCCTAATAGCCATGGAGAAAAACCTGAGACATTCAACGATGCTAACTTTAAAAGATGACAACAGAAGATGTTTTACCTCACAACGTTGAATTTGACCAAGTTTCTCTATGAAGATGCACCTGTTCTCAAAGAGAATGAATTTGATAGGCAGTTTGTGGCTGCGGTGGATGCATGGAAACATGTTGACTTTCTCTATAAGAACTACATTTTGAATGGATTGGATAACACATTATACAATGTGTATAGTCCAATTAAGTCTACAAAGGAGTTATGTGACTCATTGGATAAAAAATACAATGCAGAAGATGCTGGGATGAAGAAATAATTTATTGGTAGATTCTTTGAGTATAAGATGGTTGACTCGAAGTCAGTTATGAGTCAAGTGCAAAACCTTTAACTAATCCTACATGAAATTCATGCCGAAGATGGATTGTCTGTAAGTGATTCTTTCCAAATGACAACAATAATTGAAAAATTACCACCATCTTAAAAAGATTTCAGAAATTACTTGAAACACAAGCGTAAGGAAATGCACCTTGAAGACTTAATCGTAAGATTAAACATTGAAGAGGATAACCGCGGTTTAGAAAGAAAACTGCAGAATCAGACCATTGATCCAGAGCAAATGTAATGGAACAAAAATTCAACAAGAAGAAAAGGAAGCAGTACAACCAAGGACCATTTCTAGGTTCTAAAGGTGGCATATCTAAGAAGTTTAAAGGAAGATGCTATGTGTGTGATAAACTTGAGCATCGTGCTAAAGATTGTTGCAAGTGCAACGATCAAGAAAACTTCAGTAATAAAAACGCCCAAGCCAATATGACTAAAGTGAATTGTCTTTCTGAAGATGTCTCTAATTTAAACATTTTTGCAGTAGTTTCTGAAGTTAATCTGATAGGAAATACCTGAGAATGGTGGGTGGATACTGGGGCTACTCGTCATGTTTGTTCAGAAAGAAAAATGTTCTCAACTTATCAACCAGTAAATAATGGAAAACAACTCTTCATGGGGAACTCTGCAACTTCGAAAGTGAAAGGACAATGAAAGGTGATATTAAAGATGATTTCAGGAAAGGAGCTTACTCTAAATGATGTGCTACATGTGTCAGATATTCGCAAGAATCTTGTATCTGATTCACTATTGAGTAAAGCAGGATTCAAGTTGGTCTTCGAGTTAAACAAATTTATTCTCATAAAAAGTGGGATGTATGTAGGGAAAGGATATATGAGCAATGGACTCTTTAAATTAAATGTAATGACTGTAATTCCCAACATTAATAAAATCTTTTATTTTGTTTATATGCTTGAATTATCCGATGTTTGGCATGGTAGACTAAGACACGTAAATTTTAATACTATGTGTAGATTAGTTAATTTAGACATTCTACCTAAGTTTCATATTGATTTAAATCATAAATGTGAAACTTGTGTGGAAGCGAAATTAACTAGATCACATTTTAGTACTATTGAAAGAAGTATTAAACCTCTAGATTTAATTTGTAGTGATATCTGTGATTTAAAATTTGTTCAAACTAGAGGTGGTAAAAAGTATTTTATTACTTTTATAGATGATTGCACA
>JAOXJP010234995.1:0-10075 GCA_025762735.1 Platanus orientalis
ACCGTGATAATTTGATCCAATATAAATTACAAGTTATTAAATGGATCCTTGAAGCCTTAGGTCCATTTTATTTTTTTTATTTTAACATTATTTATGCTTCATACTACAGTGTGGAAACATTGATCTCTTTTCTTTTTTTTCTTTTCTATTTCTCTTTTATTGTGATCTTTGTTTTTATTGCACAAGTCAATCCCCGTGGATTCGACCTTGTTCAGTACTACAACACTTGTATACTTACAAGTAAAACTACCATGGATTTTTGGTTAATTAAGTTAGATCATTAGTTTAAGTGTAACAAGTTTTTGATCATTCAATGAGACATCATGAGATTTTTTATATCATTATGCTTCTAAATATTATACAATTAATACACATAATATGAGTGAGAGTTCCCATGAAAATCCTACCGCACATGTTTTTTAATCATCTACAATCTAAATTCATAACTCAATTAAATAATTTCATAACAACATTTAAGCAATTTATATGCTACCATTAGCTATGATCATTTTTATAGAAGTCAAATACATTATAATCATTTTATATATATATATTCAAATTTATTTTTTCGTTCTTACAATTCAAGTATTCATACTTTCATCTCAAATCAAGCTTTTCATGTATTAATAACTAGCATGGAGGCCATAAATTTAGAGATTTTTAACTTATAAACTTTTAAAACTCGTGAAATCCAATATCTTAAGGAAATACATATAAATTTCATGTAAAACTATTTTTCTTTACAAATTAAATTAGATATTTGTAAGATCGTAACATAATATGACAAGATCTAATCGCAAATCACACAATAAGTAAAGATTTTTATGATCTTAAAAAATGATTTCTCAATCATATGAGAAAACCTCTATACAAACCACACAAGATATCTAGGAACCTAAAAGACAAAAAAAAAAATAGTGTAAATGTAACACCTCACACCATGATGTATGTATTACTATACACATGTCATACTTAGAATGCTAACACATGTCACATAAGTTCTGTACATACATAGGACCACTTAAATGCACATATTTTGATATGAATATTGACATAACTTTAGAAAGACACCAACAACAATGTTGAAAGAATCAGTGAGTAAAAATTATACCTTTTGATAGGCATGAAAGTCTAGAGTCCTATGCAACAAATAAGGAGAGAAACAGACACCAAACAAAAAAATTGAAAGCAATTTATTAAGCAAAGGAAAAAAGAATCAAATACATGACAAGTTCTGAAGTTGTCCCAGACAGTCGAGATAACTTCATAAATAAATATGTATGAATCTCGTAGGAATCACCTTATAAATCATATATCATTAGAAAGATCTATGAGTCTATTTTCTAATGCCACAAACAATGAGTGAATTGAAGTTTACTAAAAGAATTTATGACAATTCTCCCACCAGATGTTTATGTCATCCGATATGGTTTGAATCAGTAAATTTTGAGGTAACTTTAAAAATACACCAATAAAAATGGAGAATGAATTAGTGAGCAATCTTTATGTTGTTGGAAAGGTCTTGAAGTCTAGTTTTTAACAAAAATGGTAAGTGAATTTGAATTTTTTAAAAAAAGTTATGACCCTTTTCCCATCTATGCTAAAAAAATTATGGACGGGATAATGTCATAAAAACGGTCAATTCTTTACAATTGCGATTTTTGTAAGATTTTAAAAAAAAATTTACTAGATACTTACCTAAACAATAATTTGGGGATTATGACTACTATATAGACCTATAAAAACATAAAAACTCATAATAGATAGGATATTTTAAAGAAGTTTTACAAGACTATGGATTTTGAAAATGAAAAGAAGAGGAAAAACTATGTTTTGCAAAAATTTAAGGATTTTTTTGAATAACAAAACTATGAATGAATTTTGCATCAACCAAGAGGTATGAGATATTAAATTAATTCCATTTTTCACTCTATTAAGATCATAGAAGTCTCTAACTCATGTTTTGTAAAGATCTACTCTGTTTTTGAATTATTTTAAAGCAAATATCAAAAGTTTTTAAAATGGTTTTTTAAGGTTTTTCAAGAACGTAAAATACCATGATTTGTTTTATAAAATCCTGAGGTTCTATATTATTTTTTATTCATGTTCTACATGTTAATGAGTGTTTTAATACAACTTTTAATATATTTTAAGTTAAAAAATCATTGATTTTAAAGAGAGATTTTTCTCTTTTAAAAAACACAAGTACTTTTAGTTTTGATATTTGGTTACATGTGACTGTAGAAACTACTCTCTTGTTTTGTAAGAACTATATATATTTATATTGATTTATGATTTGAATGTGATATGTTCTTCATGATTATTGTAAAAATTCGATTGTTTCATAGTTCTGTGCTTAGAAGGATCAATCAACTATGATCTAAAGTGTTGTGAATTTATTTATGTTCTGTTATGGATTATTATATGTTATGTATTGCTATTACTATTATTTTCTACTATTGTTGATTATTTCATGTTAAAGTTTTGTTATAATCCATCATTTGTCATTAAGGGAGAAGAAAAATGATACTCATCACACCTGGTTTATGGTGTGAACTATAATGGCTTTTATCAACGGAGGTTAAATGGTGTGATTGGATTCTTCTCACCGGAGGTTAAATGGTGTGATTGAACTCTTCTCACCGAAGGTTAAATGGTATGACTGGACTCTTCTCACCGAATGTTGAATGGTGTGACTAGACTCTTATCACCGAAGGTTAAATGGTGTGACTGGACCCTTCTCACATGGGTTTAAATGGTGTGACTAGCCCTTTTCACTGAAGATTAAATGATGCAACTATTATCTGTATTGGCTTATATATCTGATGTACATGTTTTGTTTTGTTTAATTATATGCACATGTTTTATTCTGTTTAGACTATCTATATGTATATGTCTTTTAATGTTTTAGTTCAATATATGTTTTTATATGTTAACTATTTAGTTTCGTATATTGTTAAAAAGTATGTAATTATCTGTTTCGTTTTAGTCGTGCTAAGTCTTAATCCAGTGTTCTTTAGTTTATGTTATCCATTGATTTTATCAAGTTCACCCCAGATTTGGCACTACAGATGATGAGAAGATAACTGCATAGCGGTACTAGTAGACAGGATTTGAGACTTAGAGGATTGGATATATGCTATGAGACATTGAGACATTACTTTATTTTATTTCAATTTATTTGAAAATAATGTAATAAGTTAGTAGATTTTGGTTTATGCTTGATATTTATTTTTAGACAATGGTTTAATTTATGTCAGACTATTAGTTTATGTGAATGAGAATGTCATAACATGTTTATGGATTATTTTAAGGTCTGAAAATTTTATTACATGATAATTTATGAGACATGAATGATTAAGAGTTTATGATATGCAATTTTGTTGCATTTGAATGAAATTGAATGAGCCAAATTTTATAAGAAAACAAACAATGTATGAATGAAGGATTTAATGTCACATGCCAAAATTCATGACCCTACTGGTTTGGGTTTAGAGGTGTAGCATTACGCTTTGTATAACTACTAACCACAAGCTTCAAATTCTCCTAACTAAGAAGATCCTCAAGTAGGACTACATTTCCCTTTGAATATATTTTTTCCCTAAGATTAGACCATAGATTCATAGTTAAAATCCATAAACCAACAAAAAATTACAAATGAAACAATGAACAAACCTAGATCTAAGCGTTAGAGACCCACCTTGCTCTTAGAAAATGAGAGTTCTCCACTTTTCATCAAAGCTACAAAAGTTTCTCCCTATCTCTCTTTAATTTATCACCTTCTTATGATACAAAACCCTCCAAAATAAGTTAAAATTAGGTTTGCATTCGTTCTTTATAGGTCCCCCATGAAAATAAGGTAAAATCATGTGCTAGCGTAGATCCCAACGTAGATCCTGGGTCAGCCCGAGCAATCGGGACGATTGATGAGCGCTTGTGCTTCCCCATCGCGAGGTCTCATAGGTACTCATGGTCCCTAGATCCAACACAGACACCTCACAGTAAATTGGTTATAACCTTTTCTATAAAACTTGGATTTACACACTAATTTTTATGTTAAAAACTATACTTCCATATATTTCTAATGGTGCATGACTTGAACTTTAATTATTTTGGGATTGGTACATGTATTCCTATGAAATTACCCCTAAATTTGTTGGTTTATCAGCACAAACACCAAATAGGAGAATTGTCACAGTTTATTCTAAAAAACTCTAAATAGCACATCGTTCAATGATTAAAAAGTAGACTCATAGATCTTTTCAATGATATATGTCTTGCAAGTTAATTAATACATGGTTGATATAGATTCACTTGTGAAGTTACCCCAAATGCATTGTTTGGGACAACTTCTGAATTTGTCAAGTTCATGATTAGCCTTTGCTTACTCACTTCTAATTCATTCAATTGGGTTTCAAACACCATAATGGAATTTCTAAAGTATGTAAAATGAATTTTTATTCGTATTCATAGTTATTTACATTTTTGCCCTTCATGAACATTACGAGTGTTACACTCAATGTTTAACTTACAATCTCTCTTGATGGCTATCACCTAATATCATGCTACGATGTTATTTACAAATATTTTTCTTAATTTCTTACTAATCATATCAAGTAGGTTATTCAATAACTTATTAGTCATAATTGTACTACTTGCATCATGGCAAGAACATTATCAATAGTGACTTGTTATATTTTGAATTATAGTTAAATTATCATAGGAATTAATGTTTAATTTAATGTTTAGCTAATGTATACATTTTTTGGGGCATATGATTCAATGTATTAAAAGTTAACCAATAGATTTTTTTTTCACTTTATTTAATTTCAAGTAGAATATTCATAACATTTGAGTTCTATAGATAACAAGTCCCTTAAGAATTCAAAAAATGCTACATCTTTAATTAACTAATAAGTTCATAATTAGATACACACAAACACACCACTTAGGTAAGTCACCATATAACGAGATTAAGAGTAAGTTTAATAATTATTTGGAAGTAGTCCATTTGCATTATTGTATGGGTGAGATTTTTCTTCTAAAACATTTAATCACAAAGATGAAAATCATGTTTAAAACAACTAGACACTGCATTCTAGAATGTTGGTGATTGTCCTTAGAGAGGAAGACTCTAATTATTGGACTGGTCCTTTGAGATGAGTTGGGATTAGGGTTAAGAGTCTATATTTTTAAGTGTGGAATCTAGGCATCATTTCAAAATCGATTATCTTAAATTTAATTATATGTCTTAGTAATATATTAAATAGACAAAAATTAAAGTAGACTAAAATAAGTAATTGTATAGACAAATAAGCTACTAATTTGGAAAGGTTTTGATTACGATTCAAAACTGAATATATATTATTTTGAAAAGGTTTTGATAAAATTCAAAATCGGAATATATATGTTGTTTTGGAAGGTTTTGTTTTAGCATTACAATACTTTTCAATATAATTTTTCCTTTTTTTTTTTTTAAAGTAATTAAAGAGATTTAAATCCAAATCTCTTGAAAATGTTATAACATTTTCTGTAATTAGATATAGTAAATATATTACATTTATTATTCCAACAGTTTAGAAAGCCAATAAGTTTTTCCTCTCTTTATATATACTTCCCTTTAGAAGAAGAGGTGTATGAACAGTGAATATATTCAAGGATTGTCTACATATTATTCCTTAGAGCATTACATATCTCTTACATTTTATTTCTTATTTTAAACAATTTTATTTTTCTCTTACACAAACGAAAACTACTTGAGTTGTTATAGAGCATACCTCATTGCGGTGCAAAACAAAGGAGGTGTTGATGTAACCCTTAAAGGTGGGCATCAATCCAGGTTACTTTACTATTTTCAATGTATCCACTCTAAGGACAGTGGATTATTACGATGTGGTTTTACTAATTCCTTTTTGTTATTGTAGTGTAAGAATTTAGATTATTTTTTGTGGTAGCTACATCGTATTCAACATCAAATTTATCAGGTACATTGATAAATAAATTTAGTAGTTCAATATTAAATTATTTAAATTTGTTGAAAATAGTTGAGATTAATGTGTTATTCAATCACACTGAATTAAAAAACAATATTTCATCTTTAATTCATGTGTTATTGAATACTATAGTATATTTGAACATCTACAGTTTGATCTAAAAGTGTTCTCAAAATATACAAGTGTATATTGTTGATGATAAACTTCTCAGAATACAAATTTTATGAAAATTTAGCTGTATAGATTACGATTAAAATAAACTAATTTATAATTTGTTAAATGTCTTATAAACTTATAACTGAATTTACATTCAGATTACACCTTTAGAGTTCTAACATGATATGAGGTACTTAACACATTCCTTATCTCATATTTAAGATCGATGTCCAAATCCTTTTAGAAATCCTTTGAATCTATGATTAATTATATGTGAAAAATCTGAAAAAATTATTGAATCAATTGACTTCCATTTTCTTAAGATCAAATGTGATAGAGGAAAACGATTTAATCATAAAATGCATTTATTCCCTAATGTCTCTGTCTATGAATTAATAAAATCAATTATGTTATTGATGTCTTAAATATATTTCATTGTCGTGAACTCATATCCATTGTCCTAATATTATATTGTGAATATCAATGGTTTTGCTTATTGTTACGCTTTAACTAATGATCTCAATTAATGAATAAAAATTTGAGAGTTGTCTTACTTGCAAGTGTACAATCGTTGTAATACTGCACAAGGTCAAATCCATGGAGATTGACTTGTGTAATAAAAATAATGATTACAAAAAAAAATAGTAAAATAAAAAAAAAGATTTGATTAAGGTTTCTACACCGTAGTATGAAACATTAACAATGTAAATATAAGAAAATAATAATAAATGGACATATGACTTTAATGATTCATTTAATAACTTATAATTTATTTTGGATCAAATTATTATGGTTATAATCGAATAAAGATTCTACTTGATCGTAAGATCACATTGTTAAAACAATATGCATAAAAAATAATTGTATAATTGAATGTTTAAAATGACTATATATTTTGTTAACAAGTTATAAAGACTTTCTAAACATTAGTTGTACCTAGTGTTAATGATAAATCAATTTATAGACTTGAACAATAAATAAAATAAAATTAAACATTTAATTAAACAAATATTGCATTAAAATTTAATAATTAACTCAACATAAAATTATAAATTACTAAACTTCACTTCTAACCTTAGTCAGCCCTTTAGCCCATCATTCTCACAACGAAAACCATGGAAATAAAATATTAAAACTAATGAAATAAGCAGAGAAGAGAGAATAAGTGATAATTTCATCCATAGTCGTTACCCTTTTATATAGAAAAGATAGAGAGAGATTTTTGGTTAGAAGATTCTTAAACTTTCTAAATTCTCAAATTTCTAAATTTGTTTGATCTTACCTTTCATTTTTTATCATCCAATTGTCAAAATTTGTCTTCTTTTATAAAATATGAAATTGTAGATGTTCAAATCTTCTTTTCAATGCCACTGAATTTGACTTAATTTGAGTTTTAAGTTAAAAGTTATGGATAAGATATCGTGAGTGACTTAAAAGTAAAAAAAACCTCATTTTTAGCGAGTTTTCCAAAATAAGCATGTAGTAAAGATATTTTTGCACACAGGTCCCACACGTCATTGACTTGGTTGACCAATGATTAATATAATCCAATGTTTAATCATCCTTATCTATTAATCTTGACCCTTGAATTCCCTTGGATACTCGATTTTTGCTTGATTGGATCGATTGGTGTTGATTTTTATCATCTTTTGACTTTATCTCTATCGGTAGGCTTTGCTAATGGGCTTTAATATCAAATTAGCCTTTTCTTGAATTTTTACAAGAGAAAATACACGATTTAGTATAAAATACACAAAATAAATACAATAATACATATTGTAATTAAAATAATTGTGTAATTTTAAGTAGTTATCACCTATAGTCAAATTATTAGCATCATTGCATTTGAGCTCTAGTATCATGAGAGAATTGTTTTGAATCATTGGATTTTATGTTCAGTTTGGGAAGTGATCTACTCTTATTGTGATCTTTAGATGGGCCAAACAATTCATTGGAATAAGAATCATTCAATTTTCGTTTCGACTTAGAAGCTTTGATTGCATCTCTAATTGACACATCATATGTCGTATAGAACTGTTTTGTTTTGAAGAGCATCAAATTGAATGTTTTGAGAATTTCCGGATTGGTTTTACATACCACATAATATTTTGAAAGTATTTTATTTATAAAAAAATTGTCGCATTACTTGGGACTTGACTTTTTCGTAAGCCTCTTTATTTAAAAAGTGTTTAATTTGGAAGTTTTGGAAAAAGAACATATGAAAATATTTGTAGAAGGCATCTTATTGAACCTCCGAATTGTTTTGGATATTAAAAGCAAGTTGTTTTGGGACCTACCCTTGGGTTGCAAAAATTAAAAACAAATAAATTGTTTTGGGACCTATACTTGGATTGCAACAAGGAAAAATAAATAAATTACATGAAACATTTCATTGGGTCGCAACAATAGTAAATCTTGTCAGGACCTATTATTGTGTCGCAACAAGGGAAAGTAAGTGAATTAAGTGAGACCTCTCATTGGTTTGCAACAATATGGACTCTTTTAATAAATTTGACTCTTAAAATCTCTTTAAAATAGTAAAAACCCAAAAATATTTGAATGAGAGTTTTGAAGATTATATGAACTTCTATGTATTCCGAATAAATGATTTGAAAGTGGACTTAGTGAACCGTTTTAATAACTCTTCGGATTATGTTGTGAAATTGAGAAAAAATGCTTATAAAATGCATCTCTTCGATAATTTATGCATTACATTGTTCTGAATAAGATGTTTTACAAATATTAATGCTTAAACACATGCTTGACTTTCCATATTGTATTGTATACTTTTTATAATTGCTTATGAGCTGTGAACTCATCTTTTCACAATGTTTTTCAAATATGAAGTAAGACTTGTATGAGGATGTTACATAGAGGGTGTTGATGTATCCTGCACAGTCTTATTCTTTTTGCTTTTATATTTTTGTATAGATACATATCTATTACTTGATGAGATACATGTTATAAATAGTTTCATTGATATGTCTTAGGTGAAATGACACCTGTACTTGTTACTTAAGAAACCATTGTATTTGGATTAGAATACATTGTAAAAATGGTGAAAATTTACTTGATTGGTTCTCATTTTTACTGTGTTAGTGATTTTGATGGTTGCAATAAAGAGAGACTAATCCGCTGCATAGTATAATTATTATATGAGATTGTGATATATATACTTCTGTTGCCTATTAATGCTCTGATATTAAGTAAAAAGTTTCAGGGAATTTGTATAGGATACAATGAGAACTTTTGTTCATTATATTTTTTTATTTGGAAAAAAAAAAACAAAATAAAATATCTTTGCAAATTCAGTTTTTGAGCTCTAATTTACCTTGAGTTTGATTAGATAAATCACATACGACAACAAATAGAGGAGACGAAGAACCATTTCTTTTTTGTTGCATGGACACCTAATTTTTACCTTTCGTTTTCTAATATGTGCTTCTTATTTATTTGTTTTATAATATATTGTTAGAAAAAATATTTCTTCCAACATATTTCCTTCTTTACTTTTGGTTTGTAAGAATAAAGTTATTTTTATCCATTGATTTGATTAAAGTTTTATAATTATTGTTTCCAATATTAGATTCAAAATGAGTGAGCTACTAGATTCTTTTTTCTTTCTTTGTAATCTTGGATAAATACAAGTAAGTTACTAACATTCTGATTCAAAATTGATTTTTTGATTAATGTCAATGTTAGGAAACCACATTTTTCATATTTTTTTGTGCAAATTAGTGGAGCAAAACCAAATGGAAATACAATGAAAGATAAAATCATAAGAAATAACAAAATAAGTAACAAAAGAAAACATACCACAATACACCAAGATTTTTAATGTGGAAAACCCTAAATAGAAAAACCATGGGATAGTACTAGTCCAAAATATTCCACTATGAAATATGAAATAGGTATAAGATCGACTC
>JAOXJP010234997.1:0-10075 GCA_025762735.1 Platanus orientalis
CAATGATGAATCAAGTAGTGAAAGTGAAAATGAAGAAAGTGAACTTCAAGAAGCTTTTGACAAGCTATTTGAAGAGAATTCTTCACTGAAAATACTTGTCACATAACTTAGAAAAGAAAATAAAGAACTATCAATTAAACTAAGTAAGAGGATTGATGAATTGTCAAAGGATGTAGAATTACTTGAAACTAATTCCAACCTTCTAGATGAAAACCTTAAACTTAGGAAAACAATCAAACAGTTGGAGTCTACCTCCAAAGGTTCACCTTTAGAAGATGAGAATCAAGTCCTAAAATGAAAAGTAAGCTCTCTAGACTTGAAACATAAAAACCTAGGATTAACTCTCAATGTAGAAAAGGAAAATAGAAAAGTAGAGTAAAGGAAGCTCATTGAGAAAAATGAAATCCTCTCTAACAAGATTATAGAACTTGTGAAAATAGAAATTGCATATGAGAGTGATTCTAGAACTCTAGAATTAAAAGAAAAATTCAAGGGTTAACTATGACTTATGCTCAATTGAGGCATATGAGGATATACTAGACCTTGAAAGTCAAGTAAATTCCTTAAATAAGAGAAACAAAGGGTTAACTATGACTTATGCTCAATTGACTCGAAAATCCCTACAATACCTTAAGCAAATTAAGGAACTAGAGGAAGATAAAAGGAAATCAATCTCTATGATTACCAAAGGGAACCAAAAAAATTTGAGAAAATGTTGACAATGGATAAGGAGAGTGGTGATAAAATTGTGCTTGGATATAATACTCCAAACACTTTCAATCACAACAAGAGTCAATCAAATGCTTTTCTAAAAGGCAAAGGAAAGTCACAAATCCCTACTCAACCTCCAAAACAAAAAGTTTTGGACTCATAGTGAATGAAAATTCTAAAAGGGAAAGAATCCTATCACTTATAAAGACCAAGTCTCATCCCAAAAACATGAAGGATTTTGTGATAAGAAAAAGGGACAAGTACCTCTTCAAAAGCCAAGAGCTTTTAACAATAGACATAACACTTCCTACAAAGGGAAGGCCATAGATACATCTCAAGCCTCAACTTCAAAATCTAAGATGTCCTATGGAAGGAAACCACATATTCTTTCAAGAATAATGCCCCCACTTACAATGAAAGGAGAATAAATTCTTGGAAAAATAACTTCCAAGCCTCTACATCTAGAAACCCACCGATCACATGCTACTATTGTGGCCTAACTGGTCATATGAAAGTAGATTGTAGAAAAATGATTAATGACTTAAAAACCAAATCTTATAAAAAAAAATAGAAAGATGTTGAGTAAGAAAAATTCTAGAAAGAGGAAATTCTCTCAAAAGATTGAACAAGAAAATCTTGAAAAGAAGAAGAAATTGACTCAATCCAAAATATTGCAAACAAAATAAGTTTGGGTCAAAAAGGGAGATTTAAAATGTCTTGTTATGCACATTGCCCTTAAAGTGGCTAATGCATCACATTGGTACTTAGATAGTAGTTGCTCAAGACATATGACGGGAGACAAATACCTTTTCTCACACTATGTTCCCAGAAGGGAAGAAAGTGTAACTTTTGGTGATGAAAACACTGTCAAGATAATGGATAGGGGTATAGTTGAAAAAACCAAAGTTCCAACACTAAAAGATGTGTTATTTATAGAAGGCCTTAAATATAATCTCCTAAGCATAAGTCAAATTTGTGACTTAGGATATGATGTTGGCTTCTCAAAGGATGGTTGTCACATAAAAAAGACAGAATAAATTATTGCCAAAGGTATTCGTACCGGTGACAATTGCTACATCTTTGGAGAAAGTAGACTAAACACATGCCTCATCATGCAAAAAGATGAGAAGTCTATGGCATCAAAGGTTTGGGCATGTGAACTTTAAGAACTTGTCTAAACTAAGTAGAAAAGACATAATTCCTGGTATACCCAAGCTTGGTAGACAAGAAAGCCTATTTTGTGGTGATTGTCAACATGGAAAACAAGTTAAAGCCTTCCATGAGAAATTAACTGAAATAGGCACTTCAAGACCACTGGAGCTAATCCATATGGATTTAGCTGGACCCAGAAGAACCAAAAGCCTTAGTGGAAATGGGTACTTCATGGTCATAGTCGATGATTTCCCTAGGTACACATGAATGTCATTTTTTAGAGAGAAATCTGAGCATTCAATGAGTTCAAGAATCTTTGCATAACGTTGCAAACTAAAAAAGAACTCTCCATTAAGAGAATTCATAGTGATCATGGAGGAGAGTTTGAAAATAGCAAATTTTCAAATTTTTGCAATGATTGTGGGATCAAACATGAATTCTCCGCACCCAAAACTCCTCAACAAAATGGGGTCGCTGAAAGGAAAAATAAGACTTTACAAGACATGGCTACAGTCATGCTCTATAGTAAAGACCTTCCCAAAATGTTTTGGGCTAAGGCCGTAAACACCGCTTACTATATAAGCAATAAGGTGTACTTGAGGCCGGGTACTTCAAAATCATTATACGAAATGTGGAATAGAAAAAAGCCAGATTTGAAATACTTCAAGGTATTTTGAAGCACTTGCTATATCTTAAGAAATAGAGAAAATTTAGGCAAGTTTGATTCCAAAAGTGATGAAGGAATCTTCCTTGGATACTCTACTAGAAGCAAAGCCTAAAGGGTATATAACAAAAGAACTTTTAGCATGAAAGAATCTATAAATGTCATCATAAATGATTAGCCAAAGACTCAAGCAAACAAGGAAGAAGAGGGATTAGCAAACCCTCAAGAGGAACGCAAGTTCCTAGAAAATGTTATCTCACAACTCCGGGAGTGAGTCCGAGGAAGAAAGTCGTCCCAAGGAAAAGAGAATAACCAAGGGACACTCGTCTAAAGACATCATTGAAGATCCCGAAAACGGTGTTAAAACAAGAAGAAAACTTGAGAATATCATTAGTGACATTTGTTTTACATCCAAAATTGAGCCTAAGAAAGTAAAAGAAGCTCTCAGTGATCCAAATTAGATCATAGCTATGCAAGAAGAGCTATATCAATTCAAGAGAAATGATGTTGGTACCTTGTTGAGAAACTCAAAGACAAAAACATAATTGGTACCAAATGGATCTTTAAAAACAAGATGGATGATCATGGAACCGTCATAAGAAACAAAGCATGGTTAGTTGCTAAAGGATATACTTAGTGATGTAGGACTAATAATTTTTGATAGATTTTAGGTGAAAAATGTAGAGAATATCAAGTGTAACCCAAAATAAAGAGAGAAACAAAGAAATAACAGATATGAAAGAAGAAATTACCTAGGCCTCCACCTAACTTGCACAAACCCCATGGGGGAAACCACTCCTGGTTTTAGGTTGATCACACATACTCATGCTAAGGCTCAACATTGAGAAGAGGGAAAACCATAAAATTTGTATTCAAGTCACAATCATCAATCATCCATCTAAACGTGCAGAGAGATTTTAAATGTCTCTCCCACCCATAAATTACAAATAAAGTCATAAAACATAATAAATAAATAAAAGTCTTATCTAAAAGCAAAATAACAACTAACCCCCCATTTAACAAAAATTTAATTATTTCCCCCTTACATAATGTGCATAGAAATAAAGTCAAAAACTAAGAAGCGATAAAATGAAAATGAAGTGGCTCTCCATGGGTTGTCACATGTCCAAAGAAGTCGGTCTCACCCACCCACATACAATGTGGGTCCAACGTGTAACTCATAGTCCTCATCAGAGATCCTCTCTTGTACTATAAACCATGATGTCTCATGACATGATATTCTGACGAGAAGTGATAACTGATTAAATGCATTCAATTATCCAACAATACATGGATGCTGGTGATTCTTCCTCAAGTGTTTAAGCCAACTTGTTGCAAATGGATTTTCAAAAGGAAATTCAAAAGATGGTACCAATAAAAACTATAAAACCCGACTAGTTGCTAAGAGGTATAAAAAAATAAAAGATTTTGATTACTTTGATACTTATGCCCCTGTAGCAAGAATTTCAACCATCAGGGTGTAAATTCCAATGACTACGATTAAAAACCTGATCGTTCATCAAATGACTATAAAAACCGCTTTCTTAAATGGGCAACTAGAAGAAGAAATTTACGTAGTAGTCAGAAGTATTCGTCATGCTAGGATATAAGAAGAAATTGTATAGGTTAATCAGATTTCTATACAGACTAAAACAAGTACCAAACAATGGTAAGATAAATTCTGACAAACTGTCATTGGCAATAGATTTCAATCCAATGATGGAGATAAGTGTGTCTACACCAAGACTAATAGGTGTCATCAGTAACTATCAGTTTGTATGTCAATGATATGCTTATCTTGGAATTGATATATCATGTGCTAAAGACACCAAAAAGTTTATTTCATCAAAGTTTCACACGAAAGACACAAGTGTTGCCAAATTATTTTGGGGATCAGGATCATTAAAAATGACAATTAGATTGTAATTTCACAATCCAATTACATTGAGAATGTTCTCAGAAGATTCAACATGTTCGATTATACACCGCCAATTATTCATGTAAACACCAACATCAAAATGATGAAGAATAAGGGTCACCGTGTATCACAATAGAAATATTCACAAGTAATTCACTGTTTGATGTACATCATGCACTAAACCGGGCATTGCCCTTCTAGTAGGAACATAATTACCAGAGAGAAATGCGAAAGCAGGAAGCAATGCAAAAGCGAGAAGCGGGAAGTGAAGCTAAATAAATTCTTAGGAAGCAAGAAGCAAAAAACAATAATATAGTATATAATTATAGGTTACAATCAATAATTTAAACTACATGACAATAAAGAGAATAAACTTAAAAGAAAGTACAAGAAAATCAAAAAGCTATACTATGTGAATAACAATGAATCATGACATATAAATCAATGTGCAAACCACTTGTTATTAGTATGGCCAGCCATACCTTAGATCTTACCATCCATAAATTTTTTGTAAATTTATATATTAAGAGTTAGACTATAGAAGACCTTGTATAAAACCATTGGATTTGAATCTTTTTTATTAGATTGAAATAAAATATTATAAATAATAAATTCAATCCTAAATTTGCTTTCCTATTAAATCATTAATAAATCTCATAGATAATATTCTGTTCAATGTTAACATCATAGGATTTACATAAAATAAAAAACAATATTGTTTCTTGGATCGCTTTCCATTCGATTTTCCAAATGTTTTTATTTGTTTTTTAGAGGATTTCACTTAATTTGTTGTGTTTCCCACTACTTGGGGAAGCAGTATGGAATTAGGTTCCCAAACGAGCTTCCCACCTTGTATCAAGTTTCCCTGCAATTATGAGTTGGAATGCTAAGTAGATACGAAAGCAATCACATAGTAGAATGCACTCAAGTGCATTGTATACTATTCTAAGATACACGAGAAGTACTATGAACTACATAATCCATTTGCACTTCTCCCTTCTTTTAACAATCAAACTTTTTCTTTATACTTATAAAACAACATCCATGTCAACTTTCACCTTTAGAGTATCTTGTTTCTAAGCTAAAGAAACATAAATTGAAATGTAGCGCAACCTAGCAGCTAAGCTATATGTAAAGATTCTTGGTACTCTCCTAGATTCTACTAGAATGAAAAATAACAACCCATTAAATTTCAAAAGTGTTTTAAGACAACAAAACCAAGAAGAAACCATGAAAGAGAGAGAGCATCTCAAACTCCGTACCAAACATGCAACCATCAAAAAGCAACTCATCCCTCAAAGAGAATCCTGCAATATTCGGGTCAATTTACTCTCTCAATAAGGTACTCTGCCTTTGTTATTATTGAGAACACAGTTCACATTCGACAAGGAGAACAGAGACTAGTTGATCTTTGTGTTGTTTGCTATGTATTAAGAAAATAAAATGAATAAGAGGAAGAGAGAGTTTAAACATATGTAAATATACATAGTTGTGCGAGTAGGCTATGAAATGGTTCTAGCAAGGAGCCCTTGAAAAGGGTTTTGAAAAGTAGCCCTTGATATGGGTTCATGTGGGCAGACCATTAAATGGGTTTTGGTGAGGACATGAAGTCATGCGAGTAACCCATGAAATGGGTTCTAGCGAGTAGCACTATAAAAGGTCAAAGTTTATATATATATATATATATATATATATATTTTGCTTTTATAAAAATTCTTTATAATATTATATTATATTCACATATTGAATCAGGCAATATGTTATTGTTAGTAAATGCCCGCCCAAGGAGGCTTACTCGTGTGGACAATTTTTCATATTACTTGTGTGGATAGGTTTTCTCATTACTCATGAGCATGGGTTTCAACTATTAGAGTTTGGAAAATCCTAAAATGACATCACATGATGTCAGCATATGTAAAAGACAAAGTCATACGAGTAAACCCAATAAAAAACAAGGTTTCTAGATTACTCGTGAAATTGGGTTATGTCTTTACTCGTGGCAGCAAGTATACATATTAGTCTTTACTTGTAAAAACACAAACATGAAGACCATACAAGTAGGATTTGACTCATAACATTATGTCAATCCTTTTACCCAAGGCGTTATGTTGAGCTTTTATTCCTGGCAGCAACATAGAGTTTACTCGTAGCAAAATATCAAGTGATATTTATGCAATAATACTTGCAGGTGCAACCAACTATCCCGAGTCATGGAAGGCACCGTTATCACATTTCTTGAAGGTAGTCGAGGCCTCCCGTTAATGTATAATGGAACGTGGTCAAATCAACTCTACGATACAATCTATCTTGAAGAAAACTCCTACATCTTTACAAGTTTGTACAACCCAACAAAGAGAAACACATCTCTTTCAAATACTTCTGTCCTTAAAGTCGGGTTCGTATAAGTGTTCTACTTAACCATGAACAACAAAGTTGTCCCGGGAGCAACAGTCCAAATGAATTTCCAACAATGTAATCTACTAACCGGGTTCGTAGGTGGTTTTAAACCATAGAACATAAAGAAGAAAAATGGAGATAGAAAAAGTTATTAAAATCCATTAATGGCTTCACCCTTCATGCTTCTTTCTTTTTCCTCTCAGTCATGCTTCTCAAACAACTTCAATCCCTTATTTTGCAATCACTTTATATATTTATAGAGATAAGGTGAAGTTAAATGAGACTCATCACATCATAACATTTAATAAGTTAGTTAACCTACCTTTTTTTTTAAGTGGACAAGTGGGCAACAGTGACAAGTTTCATCAACATTTTGCAAAATTACAGCCTACAGCAGACAATAGCTAGTTGTTGTGCACAAAACCATCCCAAAGCTACTCATGTTAATAGGTTTTCAAATCTATTCATGCAAATAAGTTTTAGTCATTTTGTTATTTATATTTTAGAATACAAAAATAATTTTAGTATCGGAAAACAACGATGGGCAGGTTCAGCTCAAAGGACTCTCCAAAGTCCCTGTGAAGTCAACGTTAGAGTTCCGTTAGATCCTTTCTCGTGGATCTAAAGGAGCAAAGTCGTTTTTACAACCTGTGGTGATGGTTCTGAGACTGTTGTTAGAAGGAAGTTGAACCTAATAAATTTGGCATGTTTTTTATTAAATCATCTTGTTACTTTCTTAAAGTTGGTTCTTAATACAAGTTAAATTTGGGGTTTCCCTTTTGTATTATTATTTTTTACTATTGTATTTCAATCCAATCAAGGAATGAAGACAATAGGACCTGCAATGAATAAATTCATTCACTAGAGAGTGCAACGTGTTGTAGTATTTAAAATAGAAATAACAAATGGACTGAAACTTATTCCCATGAATAGTTTTGGAAACCTACTCGCACAAGTAACTTTGGGGGTAGTTTTGTGGACAACAATTGTCTGCTACCAGCTGACGTTACCACTTAGTACAGACTACAATTCTATGAAAAAATTATTTGAATTGTCACTGTTACTCATATTTAAAAAGAAACAAAAAGGTAAGTTGACTAACCTATTAAAGGTTGCCATATGACAGGTCTCACATAACCCCACATTGTCTCTATAAATATATAAAGTGATTGCAAAACAAGGGAGAGTAGTTTTTGGAGAAAAGTATGGTTAAAAAGAAGAAAACTAAGAAGAAGGAGAAAGTGTTCACAGGTATAAAGCCATTAATGGACTTGAACAACTTCTTCTCTTTCCATTTTCTTCTTAATGTTATGTTGTTTAAAACCACCTACGAACCCAATTGCTGAACTCCATTTTTGAATTTCCATATGAACTGCATGCTTTTGGAACAACTTTGTTATCTACGGTTGATCAAAACACACCTACAAACCTTAAGAGTAGAATTATTTGAGAGGGATGTGTTCATCTATGCCAGATGGTACAAACCCATAGAGAGACAAAAGTTGTCTCTGAGACAGATTGTATCACAGATTTAGCTAAGCCACATTTTTTTGTACATTAACAGGAGGCGTCGAATACCTTCAATTAGTGTAAAATGAAACCTTTCATGACTCGAAATAACTGATCGTATCTCTAAGTACTATTGCATAAATATCATTTAATGTTTTGTTGCAAATAAAATTCAATGTTATTGTCACAAATTAAAGCTTAATATAATGACTTTAGTAAGAGATTGACTTATATCACAAGTCAAATCCTACTCTTATAGTCTTTATGTTGGTTGTGTTTTCACTGACAAAAACTAATGCATATACTTGTTACTATAAGTAAAGACAAAACCCCAATTTCACTCCCAATAGACTAAGAACACTTGTTTCTTATAACCAACTTTGGACTTACTCATGTGACCTTGTTTTCTACATATACTAAAATCATGTGATGTATAGGGTTAGTAGCCAAAACCAATCTCTAAGGCTGCTGATACATTTTCTTTGGTTACTCACACAACTACATATACTAAAATATGTTTG
Organism: Platanus orientalis; assembly: GCA_025762735.1. Taxonomy (NCBI): domain Eukaryota; kingdom Viridiplantae; phylum Streptophyta; class Magnoliopsida; order Proteales; family Platanaceae; genus Platanus; species Platanus orientalis. The sequence continues at coordinate 8,873 of JAOXJP010234997.1, forward strand.
ACCTCCCTATTCCTCTTTTTTTTTTTTTTTTAGGTAAATGTTGGTGGTTAATTTATTAGTAGGTGAAGACGGGTTTTGAACCCAGGTCTGTGGTACAACAAAAATTTCCTTAGCTTTGGGTTCCAAGAGATCATAACACCTATCCATATAAACTTCGTAGTAAGAAATCTCTGCCAAGTTTCCAGTTCTCTCCCACACAGAGACAACTGTTGACATGGCCAGCGGCATGAGACCGGGAAGCTCATCAGTTCCCTGCATCATCATTGACCATGCCCGTATGATCTCCACAATAATAACAGTAAATAAACACTAGTTAAAAAGAAAAGGAACGCAGACTATCGGGAAAGGCAGAAGGTAGAAAGTGGGTCTTTTTGGATAATACCTGCATTCTGTGGGTTTTTCCACTCCAGTTGCCCCGTAAGCAAAAGCCGTAGCATTGTGACCACATATGATCTCTGAGATCAAAGGGCTAGCCTCTTAGTGAAAGATCTGGCTTACATTGACGTACTCTTGCCCAAAAAAAGGATCTAACCTGTAACACTCGTTCCTGGCTGGAATTGGAAAGATAAGAACCAGTACTCTCAAAACCAGTGAATCATACTTTAAAAAAATTATTTCTTTGAGAGGAACTTCTGGATAAACAAGATTCTTCTTACCTGGTTTCGTGATCTTTGAGATGAACAACATCCCTTTCACTGGACCCGCATTGTGGGCTAAGCGGAGACGCATGGGATCAGGTTTCCACATTTCGCCTCAATCTCAGATGGGAGAAAAGGGCGTACCCTTACAAGCACCTTACTTTGGATTCCAAGTGTTTCGAGGAAGACGGAAATCTAGCCGTAACAGGGGTTTTCATGAATTCCATCTGGGTTGCCTTTAAAACAAAAGAAATTTAATTGCTGGAAGGAATTACTGTAGAAGTAAGAGAGTATCAAATTGGATTGATTTCCTTTTCCTCCGACGAAGAGGAGTTTTAAAGAACACGGAAAAGACTTGTAGGGGATTTCGACCGTGCCAAGAAATGAGTTTTTGAATTCTTTCGGTATCACCTCTTAACGAACACCTAAGGTCCGTCCATTTGCAGGGGCATGGCGCCAAAAAATGAAATCACCCCGATACATGTAAATCCGCTCCGGATTCTGTGCACTCAAAATCTGTGCACAATTCATGTTCAGAGGCATGTGATCACTCACATCAGCATTG
>JAOXJP010234998.1:0-10075 GCA_025762735.1 Platanus orientalis
TTTGTTTACAAAATGACTAATTTAAGATGAATTATGACATGTTTGATAGTCATTTGTCTAAAAAAAATGACTAGTAATCATTTGTATATTTTTTTAAATCTGTACATGGCTTAAATGCTTTATATAGTTATTTTAGTCTAGAGTGTATAATCATGCTCAACATAGATTGAAATTTTCATAACGGTTCACATTGAAATTTTCATAATATTTCAAAGCATTCTAGTGAAACCAAACTATAGGGCCGAGCCCAGTATATAATTATAGGGCCGGGCCTGAGCCTACCATGGCCTGGCCCAAGCCCGGCCCATGCCCACCCCTACTCCCCAGCCCCTCAAAAACTTTACAGCCCCATTACGCTATTCCAGTCCCTCAAGATAACCACACTACCAATCTCTTTACATCCCTAACATCTTGTAGCCCAAAAAGCTAAATAACCTAGAGCTCTTTGGTACACTCAATAAGCAGGCCCAGTACAGTCATTGAAGATGTGATTGTTCTGCTCTTTTCAAATAGACCAGCACACAGCTGCTAGAACCATTCGCCAAATGCATCTTCCCTTTAGGCTCAAAGTAACATTCTTCCAACTAAAAAAAAGGCTTTCCAAATTTGGAAGACACCCACAGCATCACAAACTTCTGCATTATAACACACCAAATCTCCCAAGCAAAATGACAATGAAGAAATAGGTGAGGAATAGACTCACCACTTTGATAGCATAAAAGGCATATATTCCAAACATCTTTCCAAGGAAAAAGGGCCGTTCGTAACAAGATTTCACTGTGAACACACTACTCTTATTCAGAAGCCAGTTCCTGCAGTCATCTTGATCCCTTCAAAAGGACAAGCATTTAGATTCTCCAATATGCTTTCTTCTTAGGAAGGGTTGCCACACTATGCCTTGGAGGCCTTGAGTCATATAATCTGCTACTTTAGCCTTGGGACTAGAAGCAATTGCTTAACTCTCCAGATGCACAACCAATTAAGGGGCTTCACCACACAACAGGACTTCCCAAAAAAGAGCTCTTCTCACATTAGCCGCTTTACTCCTTGTCCCATCTTTAAAGAGGGGCATACAGTACATTATGCCTTATTCCGTTCCATGAGTGCCTCTAATGACTCCGAGCTCCCAATCATCAGCCATGCCATACTTAGCCACAATCAACCTCCTCCAAAGGCTATCTTCCTCTAAGTACAAAGCACCAAAACCATTTACACAATAAAAGCCGTATTCATGTCTTGAAACTCTTCGAAAACCCAAGCCCCTTTGCATTTAGGACTACAAACCTTCTCCCATGCCACCAAGCGCTGTCCCGTTTCCTTCTCCCAACCATTCCATAGGAAATCTCATTGAAATTTCTTAGTACTAAAGGCAACCTTCCTCGGAATTACAAGAGACGTAAGTACACCGGAATGCTCAACATCACTGCTTTCACAAGCGTCATCTATCACCCCTTTATCGTTTTATGCATTCTACCACCGTAAACCACATCTCTCTTTTTTTAGAACAGAGCCTCCAACAATAAACCCAAGTAAGAGGTGGGTAAATGGCTAATCCTGCATCCTATATCCCTGGCCAACATATCAAGATTTGCCCAAGGGGGATTATCTTACCGTTGAGTTGTTGGTTTTTATGTGAAATAGAAGGATGGTTATTTTATTTTTTTTATTCTGCATTTTATTAGATTTTCTACAATATATTGCTGCTCGTATAGAGCAATTGGAGAGTTATCTCTGCTGCTAAAGCTTGGGCCAATTGGCATAATTTCTAGTCTAATAATTCTGCCCAATTGGTGAAAATCAAATCAATTGTTTGTTATTTTATTGGATTGATGATAAGAATGATTCCCTTTGATTTGATTTTTATCCCTAAACCAGATTTTTGAGATTTCTAATAGCATTTCCATTGAGATTGAGTTCAATTTTCTTGAATTTTATTCTATTACATTGAGATTAATTATTAAGTTTTGTAATCTATTGATTGGGAGTATTATTTGAATTGGCTAATCTGCTTTCTTATTATTAAGAGACCATCATTGTTATACATTACCAGCATTGGATGGTCCCACTAAACTAGGCCCAAAATCAGCTTAGACTGGCAGATATTTCATGCACTCACTTGAACAGTGAAAAAGAAATCCATTAAAGCACCAATAAGCTCTAAAAAATGATGCATGGATCAGATGGTTAAAATTCATCTGATCATGCTGATTATTGGCATAGGCAATCTATCAGGTGGGTACCATTGAGTGGTGGACACTGATCATCTGAGCATGAAACACGTGGTGATACATGGGAAACCAGACCAATCTATGGTCCAAAAGAAGGCAATTGCTTACATGGTTACAATCATTAGTTGGATTTTGGGGGAGATCTATGTGGGGCAGAAGTTTGCAGTGTTTCCCAAACACCTCTATTTGTCCAAGCTATGTTTATAGATTGTCCTAGATATCTTTACTATATGATTCAGACTTCAGATAAACCCTAATTAATGAATGACCATCAGAAGTTGAGAAAACATCAATTAAGTTCTCAAGACCCCCTTGCCATGGTTCCCACAGTACCAAAAAATTGAGACATCTGGACAGAAGGTTACATTGAAAGCAGGATACCAAGAGAAGAGAAAATTCTCATAGTACGGTTCTCTTCTTGGTACTTCTACAAACCAGTGGCTGCTATCAGTTAATGTTCCAAATCTCCAATGTAGAAGTCATCAATCATGTCAAAGACTCGGGTGGCATGCTGTGGTCTGCACATGGAAACAAAATTGCCAAGCAAAATGTAAGGAAATTTTCTGCAACATATAAACAGAATGTAATCATTGGGATGTATAACATGATATCTGATCGAAAGGATTGGTTAACTGCAATAAAATAATTGCAAAGACATGCTTACTATTGGAAATTGAGTAAAAAAGGTAAAAGTTCTGTATAATGATATGCATTACCCATAAAATCCTTCGGTTGAATCATCCCCAGCATGTGCTAGGATTGCATCTCCACCTGGGTGCTCCTCCACGTAAGAAGTAACATCATACACCTGCAGTTGATAGATAAAAAGACGAGTGACAATTCATGTGTGACACATACTAGTTTCATGCTCTGATGGAAGCATCAGTTTGAAAAACACAATACAACCTTATCTTTAATGATGATCCAACAATCGGTCTTCTTGTTATGCAAAGAGACATTGGTTTTTGTGTAAACTTTAGATGCCTGATGCAAGCAAGAAACATGGAAAAGAAAAGAGTCAAAAAATTATACAAATCTATGATTGGAGAGAACCAGAAGATTAAAACAATATAAATGCATATTGTGTATGAGAGAAAGCAAGGACCCCAAGATCTCTAAATATTTACTAAATTTTGTGGAAGGTAAAATTATAGAACAACCACATAATTTGGTATGATGACTACTGCCTTCCTCTGAGGTAGTTTTGACAAAGGTCAAGGGTTTAAGTCACTCCAAAAGCACAACAGGTGTGCTATCCGTGTCCATATAAGTATCTAATCCTATTCTGTATATGAAGAGGGAAGGAGATGTTCTTGACTTCATAAGTGGTCCTAAAAACAGAAGGCCAAACTGAGAGACTGAAAGAAGAAGGGGGTTGAGATAGAGAGAGAGAGAGAGAGAGAGAGAGAGAGAGAGATAACCAATTCGCAGCAGCAGACTAAGCAGAGAAAGCAGATTGTAATTTCAGAAACTGACATAATAAGTCAAATCCAGGGCTTTATTGTTCATTCCTTGGATGATACCTAAAATTTCTGGATCCTAATCAAAGCTGGTCAAACCCTGCTTCTTTTTTTTACTAAAAAACAAAAAAATCTCTCTTACTTTTGAAACAATGTTTATATATCTAAGTACCACTTCCTTTAAAACAGTAATCATTACGTATCAAAGAATCACTCGTCTTTTACTAATATGTGATATTAAGCCCTACGATTTAGCTGGGTTTATTCATAACTAAAACTAGCTATTGAATCTTATGTTCATCCAATGTGGTAAAGGACTTCATCATTGCCATGTGGTAGAAGCATACTGAGACCTGGACCAAAACCAAACTTAGTTTAATCCCTATGTGACCCATGGTAGGAAGACCTGTAAACTAAAACAGGATTCACACCCACATCAACACACAAGGTCATCATGTGGGACAAGTTCTAAAGTAAGACTCAACCACCTCTTTTTAGCACACAAATCACCGAAGTAGTAAAGTTAGTAATGAAATTTATTGATAATGAATAAGTAGTAAAGTTAGTAATGAAAACACCAAAGTAGTAAAGTTAGTAATGAAATTTATTGATAATGAATTAGTATCTTGAAATATATCAAACTGGAAAATGGAAAACAACAAATGAAGATAATGAAATTGCTTCAAGTGGAAGTAGACTTGGAAGAAGAGGCAAGAAAGTGTAAGAGAAAGGTAGAAAATGGAAAACCGCAAATGACGATTATGAAATAGCTTCATTAGGCTTGAACTATGGTACTGATGAAGTGGAAGTAGACTTAGAAGAAGAGGCAAGAAAGTGTAAGAGAAAGGGTGATGTGATATATATAATCTTGCAAATCCACTATGCAGAAAGGTTACTCACCTTCTTCAAAAGTTCCGCTCACAGATACTAGGTTTAAAGACTAGTTTGTTCGCAGTAAAGGCACACAAGAAATTACCAACTGTGAAGGCATGCCTCCTATGCACAAAGATGACTTACACTAAATGTTCAGCTAGAACCAGTTGACTCTAGTGAGAGATTGATCATTCATAGTCCAGTCCTCTATAATTGTTCCTTGTTCCACCTGTAAACAGTAAATTAACTAACTCTCCCAAAACCTTAAGGTGTAAACCCCCCACTCAAGAGGAACATTGTTCTCTTCAAGGAACACACTTGGGGAGCCAAACATGAGTCCACACATGCACACCACTGCATTCGTCAAAATACTTCCACCAGGATTCAAATTCGCAACCTAGCTTGACTTTGATACCATCTTAACAGTGAACCAACCAACTCTCCCAAAACTTTAAGGTGTTAGGAGAGACACAAATTAACATACTTCAACACCCCTCCCCCTCCTCGTGGGAGTGATAAGCTTAATTTTGATGGATGCTCAATGAGCAACCATGGGGCATCAGGTTTTGGAGGTATTTACAAAGATAGCAACAGTTCAGTAATTTTTGCCTTTTCAGCACTTGCTAGTGTTGAGGATTCCATTCAAGCATAGACCTTGGGCCTCCTTCATGGCCTTAAGCAAGCTAATTCTCTAGTTTTGAAGAGAATTCTGATCGAGGGCGACTTAGTTGCAATCCTACTGTCACATCCAGAAACCCAAATGATCGAGCTCAAATCCCAGGGTATGAGAGAACTTCCATCTCACCATTTCCTTAATTAACTTAAGGATATTTTTCACTTTCAATCAAAATTCTGACAACATGCTGACGTAAAATGGGCCCTAAGAAAATTTCCTACATCCAAATAAAACCTATAACCTGTATGCAAACAAACACTTCTATTTATATATACACATCCAAAATATCATAGTGAATGTCCACCTGACAGTATGCCCCTAATACACACATCCACAAAATATAAACATTATTTATATCAATCTGCACATGACACCTGTCTATTCAAGTATACAAAGCCCACCTAAATATGTACATCAAAAACTACTCTAACTTCCAAAACTAGAGTAACCAAAAGTTTGTTGGCTACCTGCAAGACCAACTCTTTCTAAAAAACATCAAACAATAAAACCCCCGCTCAGTGTTCCAAGTCTCTATGAGCCACACTATTTGCAAGGGTAGATATTTTTTTTTGGGTGAGCTCAGGAAAGCTCAATAAGTAAAATCCATGTTCAAAAATTTATAATAGACAAAATTTTCGAAAAAACAGCTAAAATCAAAATAATATATCAATCTAATAAATATGTGGAATTACAACTGGTATAAATTGGATATTACTCATGCTTCAAAATTTTAAAACAAATAATACAATTTTACGACTTTAAACATGCAGTCCTGTCGATACAACTACATAGATCCATAAGAAGCTATATAAATCCATGCCTTTAGCTGTAACATGTATGAATTACGACTATTTACACTCAAAAGATGCCCTATGTTGCTATAAGAAAGTCTCATGTGTATGAATAATCATGCCAATAATAATGATGTAAAAAAATGCAATTCATAAATATGATAATTACACTGTTAACCCAACAGCTCCTCGGAGGAAAAGCCTCTCGGAGGTTGAAACCTCTCACCCAAAAAAAAATATATATATATATATATATCCGTTCTTGCAGATAGCGAGGTTCTCAGATACTTAGAGTACTGAGCGAGTGTTTTATTGATTGATGTTTTCTAGAAAGAGATGGTCTTGCATGTAGTTGGAAGACTTTTGGATATCCTAGCATTATAAGTTAGTAGTTTTTTATGTATAAATTTAGGTGGGCTCTATATACTTGACCAGATAGATGTCATGTGTAGATCAATGTAAATAATGTATATATTTTGTGGATATGTGTATGAGGGGCATACTATAAGGAGGACATGCACTATAGTATTTTGGATGTGCATATATAAATAGAAGTTTTTGTTTGCATATAGGTTACAAGTTTTATTTCAATATGGGTAATTTTCCCAAGGCCCATTTTATGTTGGCATGCAGCTGAAATTTTGATTGAAAGTGAAAAATATCCTTAAATTAATTAAGGAAACGTTGAGATGGGAGTTCTCTCACACCCCGGGATTCAAGCTCAATCATTTGGGTTTTGGGATGTGACACCTACAGTGGATTCCCAAAGATAGAAGTGGCCCGTGGAGGTTCTCTCATCCCATCAGATAGAATGTTATTTTCCCTTTTCTTTGAACAATTCATTCAAGTGGAGGCAAAGATCTGCAAACTTTATGGCAGAGAAGTTAGCCAAACAAGGTGTGTGGGCCAAGAATCCCTTCGTAGTAATTGACACTGTAATATGGTTTTTGGTACTCGCCTGTTTTTAGGGGCAGTGGCCTTGATTGTATCCATATTCCTTTGATATATTATGAATTTCCATGAGTCAGAATAATAACAATAATAAAAAAAAAGTAACACAAGCAACAGAAAGCCAGCCTAATCAACTTTCAGGGTCCTGCTTACAGCTTAAACTCCATCCATAGTAAAGATAACCATATCCTTTCTGTAGCGTAAAAAAGAGAGGCATATTAAAAAATATCCCCACCACATGCTGTCTTACTTACCCAAATTTTAAACGCGAAAATATTTTCAAAGAGTTTGTAATATGAACATAGGAAAACAAGCTCTAACACATCCCCCTGCATTGGATGTAAGCACTAGAAACTGATGTTGTCTAGTAGTTCCAAAAAGGTTGCATTCCAGGGAGAACTGTATGATTCTGGCAGCTTTAAGAAGGTAACAAGATGCTCTTCACTTGCAGCTCCTAGTTGGATTTAGCAAACTGTGCCACTAAATGACTTTGATGGTGCTGCACTGCTGATGCTGAGCTCCCACAAAGTACTTCTTTCAACCCCCACCTCAACAGTTACTTCAAAAGTAGGCCCTTTCACAAAGAGCAGAAGGCCACTCTATGATACATAGAACGTGATCCCAGTTAAGAATTAAAGAGCCAAAACACACACAACAAAAGACAGAAAACATGGTTACCAGGGAGGTGAACCAAAGGCAACAAACAGAAATGCAGAAACAAAAACCACTACACCCAAGACCATTACAAAATCTCCCTCCAAAGACTATCCCAAATGCTATCCTCGAAATCTGGGAGAATGGAAATACAATCAAAGAGGAGCCTATAAATGCGAATGCAAATCGACTCCATATTCGTGAAATGATACTCAAAAATCCGAGAATTCCTCTTCCAAATACCCCAATAAATGGCCCTGGACAGAAAGTGCCAAATACTATCTAGAATGCCTTCCAATATGCATCAAGTGGAAGTTTATCACAAGTTCAATACATTTTCAACAAGGAATGCCAGCTCTATGTTTGCAGCTTGAATCTTTTATCAGCTGAGTTGGTTTCAGTTACATGTTTGACATGGGATAATACTCTCTGCCTTCCAACTGAAGAACACTGTAAGGAGTTCATTCCAATTCCTATGCACCTTACAGATTTATAGCAGATACAACCCAATAAAAGCTTTGGAGCCCCATTTCAATTTCATGCAAATAAAAAGCATGTGTGTCTATATACAACCTCCAAAAATGCTGCTACTATTCTCCCCAAGAAAACAATTACTCTATGTTGCAATTATTGTTAGATATCTCTGTTTCCTAATAGTTCATTTAGTGGTCACTCCTGCTAGCTTTCCATTCCAATCATAGAAGATTGCTTTGTACATACTCAGTCATTTTATAGAACTATAGGCCTACAATACAAAGCTTTGGAAGCTTTCCATTGGGGTGATGATCCAAAATGCATATGCTGGTATCATGAGTTCAATCCTTTTTTCTTTTCTTTTTTTTTCAATATAAAGAGAAATCTCCAGATTCTTTGGAAATGGTAAGATCTTTGGCACAAGAAGAAGGGATTGATCCATATCATCTTGACTCAAAAAACAAAAAGTCGCAACTCATGAAGAAACTAATTATTTGTGCAAGTAATGGAAATGAGAAAATGGAGTCAATGAAACTCATAAATCAACCTGGACTGACTCAACATAGTTTGAATGTAATGCTTAACTAAACTTGATTTAAGAAAACATATACAACACAAAAATATTCGGATCGAAAGAGCAGCACATAGAAGCAAGAACTTGTGTACCTTACTGTTAGTAATTGGCTTAACAAGATTTGCATTACCTGAGCATAGTAGATTAAAATGGATTAAAATCATGAAGATGAGATTCAGTTCATAAGTATGTATTTATCTCTATTAAAAAAAAAAAAGAAAACAAAGATTACCCAGCTTCCGAAATCGTGGAATCAGAAGAAAAGCTCCCAACAAGACACCCAAAACCAATGTTATTACAACTATCACCATATCTAAGATTGAGCTTCCCTGTACTAATTAAACAAAAACAAATTATAAAAAAAAAAAAAAAAACAATATAAACAACACAACAATGAAAAAAAAAAAAAAAAGAAAAGAAAAAAAAGAATTGAAGATAGAAATGTATTTTCCATTCTACTGTGCATAGTGCTTTCTACAATTACATGATTTAGCTATTCAGTGAACATTCTTCCAGTGAATCCAAAGAACCAATTTTTTTACATCTTGAGAATCTAGTTCTTCTGAAAATAAATTCAATCAATGGAGAAGCAAGTTTTTGTTTATGATTTGAATGATCAGGGGCATGCTCCCAGTAAAATAAAACTGAAAGGAAAAAAGAAAAGATCACAAACCTGAGAAATGTTTGGAATTTGTACTTGCCGGGAATCGAACAAAGAACCCTAGCTACAAAAGGGAAGTAGCTAGAGCTTGAGTTCGAATCTATATAGCGATTTCGAAAACTGCCCCTTGCTTAACCAATTAAAGACCTGAGTTCGAATCTGCTGCCCCTCCCAAACTCGAGAAAAGTTTCCACAGGATTCTCGCGAGAATATCCAAGAAAAACTTGGATCGTTTGCCTGTTACTGTCCAATCAGAAAGCAAAACGCCCATTTATAAAGACTAGAGTCGTTGGGTTAAAATGGTAAGATTCGAAACATCGGGGGACCGGGATTGATAAAAGAGACTTAGCTCTGCATTTAAATTTCGTAGCAACCAGATTGGAATTTATTGATCTCAATGCACAAGGTCTACATTCTTAGATCTGGAGATTCCAATCCAATGGTATTGACCTAAAATCTGCTCTCTTCGTGACGATACAATTAGGGGTGGGCATGGGCCGGGCTGGCCCGGCCCTCAAATTGGCCCGAAAGGCCCCGCCCAAGCTAGGCCCGTCAAGGGCCCGAGCCCGACCCGAGGCCCGAACTTTTATTGAGGACCGGGCTTGGGCTTAGCTCGGCCCGGCCTGGGCCTAGCCCGAGGCCTGAACTTTTACATGCATAATATATATGTATTATATATAATATACTAATTATTTTAAAAATATCAATAGTATATAGCTTAGTTGATAAAAAT
>JAOXJP010234999.1:0-24081 GCA_025762735.1 Platanus orientalis
AGTTCATTTTGAACCATTACTTTATGGGTATAAATGCCTTAGAAATTTGAAATGAAATGATTACATTATAGGTGGCTGCCAAACGGTCCCTTAATAAGTTGTATATAATACATACAGATATATATTATATATAGATAAGTTCGGGCCTTGGCTGAGGTGAGCCCAAGCCCGGCCCTTAAAAAAAGTTTGGGCCTTGGGCCGGGCCTTTTCTGGCCAAATGTAGGGCCGGGCCCATGCTCACCCCTAATAGCAACCACTAAATTTACTTTAAAATTTGGAAGAGGAACAAGTAATCCTCACTCTGGCTGAATACATAGGCTAATGGGTTTTATGTTTTGATCAGTCAAAACACCTGGGAAGGTGCTCTTATGTCAGCCGCAGGCTATAAGATATATAACCCTTTATAAAAATATGTAATCCAAGCAAAGAAGCTTGCAGGAAAAAATTGGACAGCAGGCTTTAGGATATTAGAAATTTATTTATTTATTTTTTAAAGAAAAACTGATGGATTCTTGAACAACCGTGTGGTATGGAGATGATAAGGAAGAATTGGGTGTTGAAATCATGTAAAGGGATGATGTAAAAGGTGGCCGGTTGGTGTATGTTAAGGTAGGGACTGATGTGTGGCTTATGGAAGAGGGAAAAGGGGTTTATAGATGAAGATGGAGATGGGTTTTACTGTGGACAGCAAGAAGGCTATCAGAAAAATATGAAGAAGAAGAAGAAAATAGAAGAGAAGATACAAGAAGGGTACCTTATGAGGAAATCACCAACCTCATGGCCTTGGAAATCACCAACTAAGGTTAGAAGGAGCTCTTGTCGTGTAGAAAGGAAACCAGCCAAAACCCTTTTAAAACTTCATTCATTCATTAAGAAAATAAAGAAGAGAAAAGACCCCTTTTATATCCCACGGTTAGGGTAGGGCTTCCCTCCCAATTACATAAATTAGAGGCCCGAAAAAAAAAAAAAAACCCTATATAAAAAATTGTAATTCCACTTAAGTCCCTAACTCTTATGAACTCTAAAAACTTTCTATAAAACTGAATATAAGTCTATAAAACTCTATCAAATCATCCATCAAATGTCCCTCCTTGCAATTGATCTCATTGAAAGGCTCTTTGCACACTTTCTCCTTAAGATTAAAAATCTGGCTTTGAAAGACCGCCTCCTTCCAAGTTTTCTCTGCCACCTCAAAGAGCTCTTCTGAATGGAACCACAGCTCTTCAAATATGAATGGTTTCGGACCCCCTAATAGAGCTTCCCATTTAAAGTGTGTCTCAACTTAAGGAAAAGAAAAAGAACTCTTCTAGTTGAAATAACATTGTCTAATCAATAAAATTGGCTAAATTAATTGTTGTGACCAAACCAAAATTTCACCTAGTTTTTCAAAATTGCCCTTGCTTTGGAGATTTCAAAAACTTCAATGACTGAAAGGGCTCTAAGGGAGCTACTCTATTCTTATGGCATAAGTTAACCTCTGAACTCAATGGCCTCATCAGTTGAACCCAGAAATGCCTATGTTGGTCCCACTTGGAATTTTTACCAATGACCTTGGACCTAGACTTGGCTTGATTTCTATCAATTTCACCCAGTTTAAAATAACTTGACTCCAGCAATTGTAGGGACTGGTAATGGCTCATACAGATTTGGATTAATCCTCCTGAAGTTAGTTACTGTGCAATTCCCTCTTTGAACTTAGGAATAACTGTTTATCTGATGGAGTGCTTCTCATAACCCTCATCATCGTGGTGCCAATGGTATAAAGTCAAATCATCAACATTTAAGACATGACATACCTAAATCATCAGGTAATTCTAGGTCCTAAGCATTGGCATTGACCTTCACGATCTTACATTGACCTGCACTCTTGAAATGTAGCTTTTTGAACTTGCCCTAAGGAAATTTTTTGGGCTTAATGCGCACCATCACCGTATCCCTAAACAAAATCCACAAATTTGCAGTGAGAACCAGCCTTAGAGTTGGACTCATTTGTTAGTTATAATCCTCCTCCTTGTGTTATCATGAAGAACCCACATTTTCTTAGCCAAAACTGCAGCCTCCTCTCTAGGAGGAGCATGATTTGGCTAAAAAATCAAATCAATGGGCTGATGTGGTTTAGTTCACAAGAAAATCTTAAATGGGCCGTGTCCAATGAACCCTCCCTTTAACTAAGTTATTATTTGTAAGCTCAGCCATGGGGAGAACCTGATCTCAAGTAGGCTTAAGTGATCACCAACTATGACTGCAACAAGTTTTCCGACTTCTATTCAACACTTTAGTTCAGCCATCTGGTTGTGGATGATAAGCATTTTAATATTGAAGTTCAATACCCATAAGCTTCCATAAAGTATTATAAAACTAGCTCATAAGCTTCATGTCTCTATCAAACATGGTGGTCTTAAAAATCTCATGTAATGGAACATCTTGAAGGATAATTGGCAATGTATTCGCCACAAAAAAAACTGGCAATGTTAATGCAGGGAAGTACTCACAAAGGAGTTAAGTATCTGCTGTAATGGGGCTTAACAGAGAAATAAACAAGCTTTTCTAGGACTAAATTTCGGCCAGGAACAATTATGTAATTTCTGGGAAGAATGGGTGGAATTACCAAATACCCCTGGTTGTGCATCAGAATTTTCTGAAATTTTGAAGGTGAGTTCTGACGTATAACGGGGTCCTATGTTTAAATTTCATCAATTTCTGGCGAGATTGGATTGTTCAAATTGTAAAAAAAAATCAGTCCCAAGAACACATTTGATAAAAGAACCCTAGAACAGTGTGTGAAATGTAAGGATGAATAGCTGAAATCAAAAGGGGATTTTAATGTGGTTTCAGGTTTTTGATAGGAGAATAAAACCCTATGAAGGAGTGTGAGAAAAGGGGTTTTATGTTGTGGCAATTGGACTGTTATAGACCCAGAAAAACAGTGTGGTCAAAAGGATTCTAATTGGAGTAACCCAAAACAGAACGTGTAGAACATAAAATTAAAAGGGTTTCAGCAAATAGAGGATTAATTTGAAGGAAAAGAAACCAGGGAATAAAAGGAATAAATTACCTGGATGAAGAGGGATTGACCTATTCTAAACTTACCCAGAAAATTCCAATTGTGGGTTCTCTTGGCTGCCAAAATTGTCACTCTTAAAATTTGAATCTTCCTTCAATTCTGTCTGATTGTGTGGACTGTAAATTCTGTAGGGATGATGAAAAGAAAAGAAGTGAATGGAAGGGAAGATGATGGAGATTAATATATAAAAGAGAAGAAAGAAATAGGAGTAAGGAAAGAGGGAGAAGAAAGTGAAGGAAGGAGAAGAATTTCGAGGGATAGTGTTTGTTGGGAGTAGAGGAAGAGAGTGAGAGGGGAGAAATAGGATGGGAAGTTGACTAGGAGAAAGAGAGAATAGGGGAGAGAGAAGAGAACCACATGTGGATTTCCAACAATTTTTAATTATATGTCTGGGTTTCTTATAATAGTTGCAAATTATATTTTTATTTCTAGGTTTGGATTTTGATCTACTATGGCTCCTTTGATTTTTATGGTCATTTTTAAATTTATCTTTTCTACGATCGACGCTTCCCCCTTTCGCTAACAAGTCCAGTTTCATTTGAACTAGATTGGGGTTTCCTCATCAATTCAATAGATAGAAGTGCAGCAGTCACTTCTTCTAAGGTTATGGTTTCTTTACCATATATCAAAGTTGTCATTAAATGTTTATATGAAGATGGTAGTGACATGAGGAGGAGAAGGGCCTTATCCTATTCTTCTAATTTAACTTTTATATTGATTAATTCACTAATCAATTTATTGAAGGAATTTAAATGGTCATGAATCGACGTTCCTTCATTTAGAGCGTATAGAGCTGTTTCTTGAGGAAGAGATGATTTGATAGAGACTTTGTCATGTAGAGTCTAATTTCTTCTATAACTCCACTGTTGTCTTTTCATGAAGAACATTGTAGAGAACCTTGTTGGAAAGGCATAATTTGATTGTGCTTATTGCCTTCTTGTTGGTAGACATCCAATCCGCATTTGACATTGACTCCGGCTTCCCTTTCTCTTTTCCAAGAAGGGCTTCATCAAGACCTTGCTGTACAAGCAAGTTTGTAACCTTCACTTGCCATAAACCAAAGTTGTTCTTGCTAGAAAATTTATCCACCTCGAGTCTAGCATTAGATGCCTTTGCTACCATTTTCTAATAACCAAGTTTTGATACCACTTGTTGCAAAAAAATGTGGATTGATTTTATTCAGTCAAATGGTTGCAATAACAGGGCAACAAGAATAATAGAGGGAGAAATATGGAAGAGAGACAAGACAACAACACACAATTTTTACGCGGTTTGGCATAGTAGGCCTACCTCCACAGTGCTTATACCAAGCACAATCCACTGATCTTGAGAAGAATACAGGAGCAACAAGAAACCTCACTTCTTCTCTTACAAGAGGGGAAAATTACAGATTTAGAATACGAAAGAGCTCTCTAAGAAAGCCAAAAGAGATTACAAAGAGGTTGCTGGACAGCCAACAACGAACACTCCTCTTTATGACTTGATTATCTTCTCAAAAGATCTTCTTCCTGTACGTTTTCACTGTACTTCTTCATGCCTCTCGCTTCTCTTTGTCGCAGATTTAAGGAACTCCAAAGTATGACTATTGTGAGAGGAGCACATGAATGTTGAGAGATGATTTACTTTCCTTTTGAGAGAAGGAAGACAACCTGTAGCCACCTGGAATAGAAGAGAAGAAGAAACAAAGAAAATAGGGGTTTCCAAATGTCTTGAAATCCTAAACTCATAATTGGAGATTTCTTCTCTTTCACTCTTTCGCATAAAGGGAAAGAGACTTTTAGTGGGCTAGGATATAATCTCAGCTCTTGGTTGAGAGAATAGATCCTAACCGTTGGATCTAACGTGTGAGGGAATAAAACTACGTAATAGGTATGACAACAACAACAACAAACAGCCTTATCCAACTATTTGGGGTTAGCTACCCGAATCCTGTTCCGTCATTCTGCTCTTTTTAAGGCCATATCTGCTGTTACATTACAAGCTGCCATGTCCCTCCTTACTACTTCAACCCAGGTCAATTTTGGCCTTTCTTCAAGCACCTTCAACTGTTCATGGTGATGTGAAAAATAAAAAAAGGAAAAAAGAAAAAGAGAAAAAATAGAGAGATACATGGATCTCTATTTAGATGGCTTCAAGTTGGGAGTCTAGAATGTGGAGTTCTTTCATCTGTTGTGAAAGAGGGGATGTGGGAAGAAGTGGTTGAGTTCTACAGGAAGATTTATAAGGTGTAAACTCTCTGGTGGTTTCACACATTCACTAATGATGCCCTTATCTCTCTCTCTCTCTCTCTCTCTCTCTCTCTCTCTCTCTCTCTCACACACACACACACACACACACACACACGTGTTAGATTGAGGATTGGAATAGGAGAAGCGGAATAGATGAGAAGAGTGATAAATAAAAAAGATGCATGTTGGGAAGCTGACATCTTAAATCTAGTTAATTGGGAGCCTACCTACTTGCTTTTTTCATTTGGAGATTGAAATGTTTGAGAAGAAATTAGAGTAGTGGAAGAGGAGCTTCCTCTCTTCCAGGTTAATATCTGTCCTTATCCAAGAAATCTTGGTTGGTCGTGGAGCACCATGAGAAGGAAGAAACAAGAAGAAGAGGTATATTCCTTTGTCAAGTTTGATTTGATATATGTCTTGGAAGGTATGGAAGTTATGAATGTTCTTGATCATGAAAAAGTATATATATATTTTTTCAAAAGTTGCTTGGAGATCTGGAGAAGAAAGAGGGGCAAGTAGAAAAGGGAGGGGGAGGGGTTTAGTTGAGAAGTAATTATATCATCGGATGGTGTGTTGAGCAGATATTCAAGAGTTTTGGAGAATCTGGTAAAGGAGAGATTCGAAGTGGGAATGGGAATTGAGTTATATTTTGAGAGATGGATGTAACTGTTCTGGAGAGCTATATGACATTGTCCATGGCTTTACAATTTGGCTGTCTAATGTGCTTCCTGAATCAACTTGAAGGGGCTAAGAAGAAATCCTGCCCCTCCCCCTCGTCTCAACTGGCCATCCCTTATTTATGTACTCGGAAAAGCTTAGTGTTATTGATGGTGTGTAGAATTTCAATGTTCATAGCTTGTACTTTTGTAAAGTGTCATATTAACATGCAGGTCAACCCATTCTGTGTTTCTGGTTTCTTCATAAACAGTCCTAGATCATTATTTGTTTCATATTGCTTCTTTCATTTCCTGCGATGTTATGTGTTTTGTTGAACTGTCTATACGTCAGTGTATGGACACGTTGGTTGACCAGTTGTGTTATTCTCTCTTTATCTATGTTTTTTCTTAAAACTTGGTTGTTTCATGTAATACTTCATTCCCTTTGATGAAACATTTTAATAATTAAGTAAAAGAATAAAAGAAAAAGAAACAAAGAGAATATTGGCTACACCCAGTGTTGATGAAACAATATGTGTGATCTTTCAGCACCACTACTTAATTTCCGTACTCCACTGTATTGAGACTCTTTTTGCAATTTGTATGTTCCCTACATTAGTATTTTTATGATTGGAAGATCTATTTTCAGGTTCCCTCAAAGAAACGCCGCTGTCGAAGTGCATCTTTGAGACTCCATGAAAGCACCTGAACCAGAGTAGAATTGTGGTGAATCAATTTCTAGAGTTACGGGTTATATGGACCAATGCTGGGGCTCAACCCATGGATATTTTGATGTGGTATATCAATATGATACCGAAACCCTATAGCCTCCAAGGAGTGATGTATGAGTAACAAAATTTGCTCTTTTTTTTTATAAGGAGTGTCGCGATCAAAGCCTTTTCTAAGCATGCAAATGATATTTTAGTGGCTTTAGGCTCGTATGAAGCTGCCAGCTAAAGACTAGCAGGATGTAACAAGGATGGGAAGTGGTGAACATGGTGATGGCTTTTGCGAAGGTACCTTACCTTTCATAGACTGTTTTAGCTTTGCAGCCTTGTTCAGTATCTGCCATTTGAGAAGTGTTTCTGTTAATAATGACAGCATTTTTTCTCTTTCTTTTTTCTTTGGTAAATAATGACAGCAGTTAGAAATCATGATGTAATTCTTGAAATTCTGAGTAAGAATAAAAATTAGAGATGTAAAACTTTTATCAGTGTTTTTTGAACAATCTTAGAGAAGTGATTCTATTCATGGGTTATGAGGATGTAATACTTGCCAGATAGATTTAGTAGGAAAATGGGTGGGTTTGACCTGTCCATCAAATTCGGTTGATCTGACTAGGCAAGGTTGCAATGGTCATTCCCGCCCAGTAAAATGGGTGGATTTAAAGCCTTAGGCATGGCTTGAATTTACCGCTGAAATTCTATAGTTAGGGCCCAAGTCGAAACAGAGTTAGGAGGTAGATTAATATGTTAGTAGAAGGCTATCGTATGGGCCTATTGCAGCCACAACCAAGTGTGTGTGATTTGATTGAGTTTGAAATTCAAATCTTGAGGGTGAAACAATTATCCACGTTTGTTTGTGTATGCGATAGACCCATTTGTGACTGTAGAGGATTTTGTACTTAGACGAGATCCTCTCCATGGAGGCTGTTTCAATTAGAGAATTTGATATGGGATTCGAAGCAACCTATATTCAAGATTTAGGTATAGTGTGTCAATCAAAGGCATGCCTATGGAAGTCTGTGTCAACACAGACAATCATTCTTGTTTAATTTATTAGGTTTTAGTTTTTAGGAAGGTGAAAAATCAATTTGTGTTAACATTTCTTTGTGCCTTGTTTTGATAAGTCAAATTTTATCTGTTTTGCATGATTTTGGTGCCTTTTGAAAGGTGGTTGAGTTACCATTCCAAAGAGTAATTATCTTGTAAATCTAAGGTGTTTTGAGATAGATATGAGTGAACTACTATAATGATGGGATTTGTTATTTTATTTACAGCCTGTTTGGCAGCCACCAGTAACGTCATCATTTCATTTCAAATTTCCAAGGCATTTGTAGCAGCAAGGTAGTGGTTCATAATGAAATCATTTAGATTTATACTTGATAACATACATCATTTCATTTTATAAGAAAGCGTAAAATGACTTCATTTCAAATTTTAGTCATAGCCTGTTTGGGAGCCACATGTAATGTAATCACTTCATTTAAATTCCGAAGGCATTGGTAAGCCATGAGATGATAGATCGTAATGAGTTATTTAAATTTATACTGATTTGTTAAATAAAATTAGAAATGAAGTCATCATAGGTTTTTCTGTAGGTTTTTCTGTACAGTGAAACAACTTATGTTATAAAGCACAAATCACAGCAAATCTGAATGAAATAATTATAATCCATCTTTTTTTTTTTTTTTTTGCTTGATATACCTTGAAAAACTCAAATGAAATGATTTCATTACAGGTGGCTGCCAAACACAGCCTTAACAAATCAATATAAATCTGAATGAGTTCATTATGAACCAACACCTTACACAAACAAATGCCTTGGAAATTTGAAATGAGATGATTACATTACAGGTGGCTGCTAAACTGGTTCTTAAGTTACGTTTTTATTAGGACTCTAGGTAGGGTTACAAAGTTTGTCTATATAAAGATTACACAAAACTAATTTTATGAAACACTATTTCTATTTTGAGGGCAGATGTTCTGTCCAGGGCTTCGCCGTCCAGGACACTTTGGGCTTCACATGGAATAAAATGGGTGGGCCTTTGAAATTTTATCAAAGTCCCGCCCATTCTATTCATTTGAAGCTGCAGATGTCCTGGACAGAGAATCCAGGACAGAATTTATTTTCATGGATTTCAAGATGGATTCTTTGAACCTCACTTAGTTTAACGGAGTTTGAATTGATTTTTTCGTGCTTTGGGCTTACATCAGCATTCCCAAACTACCTCAGATTTCAATAATCTTTGGCCCCTATCTTCCAGTTAACATTAGAGAATATTTAAATTTGGGCTGTTGATGGCGATTTTGGAAAGAGTTTACAGATAGGATGGCTACAAGTCCACAACTACTCTGGGAAAATGTAGGATTTGGAGATACAGGAATGATATATTGGTCCAGTAGTACCACCACCATATTTGGCACCCACCACAGAATAGATCCCACTAAAGGTCGAACACAAAGAGATTGGGATGCGGAAATGTAATGATCTGAAGCTCAAACCAGATCTTGTTGCCTGTAAATTCGCCATAACAATCGAGAAAGACGTCAATAGTAGCAGACTATATTCATCAGCCACAATGCTGATGAATTTCTATTGAAACTTAAAGAATGTATAGATGTGGGTAAAAATCATGTCACATATATGCTTGGCCTGCACATTCTTGATGCTGAGTCCTGATCCTTAGTGTATGTGACACATGTCCAGATATGCTGAGTCCTGATCCTTTGTACATGGGCGGACACATGGTGTGTTGGCACCTTTGGATTTATGTTTTTGAAAATTTGAAATGAGCATTTTGTGGACACTATTAACCATGTATGCCACGTGTCAGCTTGTGGTTTTACATTAAAACACGCATTCAATGAACAAAATGATTCAACATACTATGACAAATTGAAGATAGAAGTAATGAACCCCCAACTGTTTTCACAAGCTAAGAAGAAAAGAAAAAGAAAAGAACAGAAAATAATAATCAACACCATGCATTGCTTATACAAAATAAAAGAAAGAAGAAAGAAAAAAAGGGAGCAAATGTTCAACTCCCAACTTGTCTTCTCCTCCATGCTCCCAGACACAGTCTGGGATGTATGGTTTTACTGCTTTTAAAAAACAGCATCGTGTACCAGCCTTTGTGTCTAGGACCATGGGGAGTAGACAATTTGGGAGTAGGAACATTTTATCTCAAGAAAAAAAGGGGTGAACGAGGTTCCATATAAAGAGTGTTGTTAATTAGGTTCCAATTTTTAATAAATCATTGGAATATTAATTTCAAGACTAATTGGAATTTGCGGACTCCTATAAAGATACAAAAAATAATGTGTGGTCATCCCTTTTGGGAATACACATGGGTTAACCTGATAAAAAAGTTGCCTACCTACCTAATGAAGGGATCAAGCCGATTATAGTTTATTGTTACCTTATTTTGAGACATGAAGGCACACAAATTTTTCTTGATGATAATCGTGGCCTCCCACCGATTGTGCAAGAGACTAGATCATATTAACGCTTAGATTCAACTAAGCTCAGAATAGGCATTTTATCTTGAGGATTTGCATGATCCAATGGATAAGAATCTTTTTTTTTCTTCTAAATGTCTTGATCTCATGTTTTTCTTGTGGGACTTCTTTTTATTTAAAGAAAGAACTAGCTAGAAAGAACCTTCTCAATGAAGGGTTCCGCTCAATGTTTAGTTTAGAACAGAGAACTATGTCAGCCTTCAGAACGAATGGTACTATTCAATGTTTAGAGAAGTAGACAAAGGAGAAAGTCTTCTTCATGTCACTTTTCTTCCAAAGCCTTTTGCACGTCTGACTTCATTTTGATAGAGCTTCTTCTCCTTTTATTTTATCGCAATTTTTAAGTGAGACATTGCACTCTATTTATAGAGTCACAATTCAATGGGCTTAAGAAGACCCATTATTTCTTCACTTAATGGGTATAAATGTTCCATCTTAATGGATTTAATTGTCTCATCTTAATGACCTTAATTAATACCTATAACCATTGTGGAAATATCAATGATTTTCTAAATTTGATGAATCTTCATCTAGGTTTGTTGAACCTTATTTAATAAATTTTAATTATTATATAATGCCAACTATTTCTGTCTAGGTTTAATGAATTTTAGGTTATAGTTTCATAATGGTTGAATAACTCTAAATATATTAATGACATTTCCATTTTGCAACAGATAAGTAAATGAAAGGTTTATATATTTATTTATTATTTTAAAACAAAAAAATGTCCCATGGATACTTTCACTTAA
This sequence comes from Platanus orientalis, assembly GCA_025762735.1. NCBI lineage: Eukaryota > Viridiplantae > Streptophyta > Magnoliopsida > Proteales > Platanaceae > Platanus > Platanus orientalis. The sequence continues at coordinate 10,939 of JAOXJP010234999.1, forward strand.
TACCAAAGCCACAGATCCTTAACACCGAAAATTTCCATAGATACTTTTCCCAAGTATTTGAACCGGATAAAAAAATTGAAATAACTCTAACAACCCCCACTTATTTCAATTTTAGTTATTGTCAAATAAGGGCATTTTAAAAAGGTTCGTATGTATAAGTAGAAGGTGGATTTACCCTTTAACTTCTATATAGTGCAGGCAAAAGGAGCTTGTCTAAGATTTTAGTAGACGGAACTTTGAACTAAATCTTTTGTAAACAAACAATATTGTTGCATACACAGTCCTTCACTAGGAAATATAATTCTAAATAGTTTGGCCCTTTAACGTTTGTGCTCTATCACGATTTTACTGAGTAATCCCTGAATCTCATAGGAAGTAACCAAATTCCATACTCAGAAAAGTGAGTTTCTATCAAGAGTTTAACATTATTGTAATCAATAAAAGATTTATTAGAAGTCATTATGAGAATATAATTCTCAACCTCCATCATTTGTAGGAAAACTTCTATAGGAGTTTGGCATAACTATCATAAAACTTCTACATGTCAATCCATCTATAAGAATACTCTCATATATACAGTAACCATCTATAGGCTTGCCATAGTAACATACCATTTTCACAAAGTGAATGTTGTGTTTTCCAGTAGTAATTGGTTCGTTTTTCTCTTGAACATTTAGACAATACAGGTTGGTATTCCATTAAATCCAAGTTAGCTAGGTTGGGTGTCCATCACCACTTGTAGGTTTGTCATATTCCCTTCACGTATTAGAAGGTTAACTCCCATTTCAAGGCCTTACATATTGGGTCAACCATATCTTAATTTGAACACATAATTATGCTTCAGACTTATAGCTTGGAACTACTATCACGTGATTGTGATTCAAGTGTTTAAACTTGGAATACCCAAGAATGGTAACTTCTTATTGGTTCAATTACCAATACAACAACATCATACTTCTTCACCTTCTACAAATGAGAGAGTAACATACTCTATTTCCCTCAGGAATAAGTTGAACACATGCTTTTGGATCTTCTAGAGATCACTTGTGTATCTATTCATCATGTAATTAAATACATGAAAGTTCTAACTCTTCATCAAATTTACTTTGGTATCTATATGACCATAATATTTGTACTTATATACTAATCAACATTTGCTTTGCGCTAGCAAACTTATTCTCACTAGCCTTAATCTGGTAAACATTCTCATTAGCATTAAGTTGGCACACATTCTCATCAACATCAAGCTGACATACATTTTCATTAGCCCTAATCTAGTAAACATTAAGTTATTTGCTAAGAATCAACTTAAGGGTTTATTGGCTTTTCTAGGTTCTTATAAAGCAACCTCTTTGTGTTATTTTCACAGAACCATATGCTATTATCATGACAATTTTCTAGTGTGTTTAATCTTTCTGACTACTGTAATTTTCATCTAATTTACAATTAGGTATTATAGCCAGAGAAAACCACCAATTTATAAACTTGAAATTAAACAATTTAATTTGAATAATTAGATTTAAGAAACAAAATTACTAATAAGTAACCATTAAATGGTATCTAAGTTGCACCACAAAGTATAAAATACTTATGTAACACCCCACATGAGTTCAACCCATTTTATAAATGAGAAACTGGACCAGTGAGGTGAGTCGGTTGAGAAATCTAAGATCAATATAGGATTCATTGTGATGGACAATTTATAACCCAATTTAAGGATTTAACTTGATGTTAAGTTTGCCCATGTACATTGGGAATGAAGTTAGGCAAAAAAGAACCCTAAAAGTAAAAAAAATTAATATTTGACACTTTGGAGCATTCGAAATATTTTGGAGTGCTCAATTTTGGAGTACTTCAGAATCTTAGGGTGCTCAGGAGTGATTTGGAGCGCTCCAAACGCAAAGGCCTAAAAAAAATTTAGATCTGAAATGACCACTTTGCCTACCCTTGAGCGTGGGAATTGGTGTGTAATGAGATTAATCTCAATATTACTCTATTTAGGAGTAAAAACATTTGTAGAAAGTTAAGAAAGTGAGATGAGGAGAATTAGAGAGAGAGGAGAAAAAACTCAAGGTAAGCTCTAAAACCTCTATATCTAGGAGAACTGCTTGAGATTTTTAGGATTTCAATCTAAGATTTGAATTTTAGGATGAATATTAATGTGTATACATGTATAATTTACATGAGAAGAGAATTGAAGTAAACTGGGGATGAAGAAATTGAAGAAAAACAAAGGATTTAGAAATTAGTAAGTAATCTTGCTTACTATATGAGATGTGATGTGTTTTCTTCTTGTAATTTTCATATTATATAATGTTATCCATGGAATCCTTTGAGATTATTAGAAATTCTTGAATTAAATTCATTGAACCATGCTAGATCTATGAATTCTAACTTTTTTTAGTAAGTTTTCATGCTTCTTAGGCTTAGTATAACTCTTTTCCTATTGGAGCTTTTGAAAATTCTGTAGATCTATCATTTAAACCATTGAATCTTCTTTGATCTTTAGATCTACATCTATTTTGCGAAAGATTATTATTCTTAAATATTGTATGGATTGATTTCCTTCATTGAATCCTTTAGGATCATGTGAAATATGAAATTTTTTCATGTTAATCTTTAAAAATATGTGTGGAATTGCGAATCTTTCAAGATCTACACTATTAATGATCAAATTAATAGGTAATATTGCTTTTCCCTTTGTTTAAAACACTAGAAGTGATATTCGATTGATCTCTATGCTTAAATTTATTGGAAAATCATTTGAATTTATGAAATTCTGTAAATTTATATTGAATTCATCGATTTTATTGAGCTTTATGCTTCTTATGAGATCATATGAACTATGTGGACCATCGATTTTTATTACATGCTTGAATCATTGATTTTATATGAAATCTTAGTGAATTATTGTAATTCCAATCTTACGAATATCAAATCATATACTAGCATTGAATCTAAGTGAATCATATGCCTTTGAAATGATTGAATCATGGTAATGCTATGCCTATGTTCACTTTATGCATTATAAAAATATTCCGATTATCAAAACTATGTGAACCTTCAAACTTATTGATATGAATCCTATTAGAGTTCGAACCTTTGAACCAAACCCTATTATAGGGCTAAGTGTGACCATTGACCATTTGGGTCTTGACACTGGGCTAAGTGTGTTCTTTGACTCTTTAAGCCTACTCACAAGGCTAAGTGTGAGAAAGTGTTTCGAACCATGTTCTTTAGTTTCATAGGTTCTTGAATCCAAATTCTAGGGTTAAATAGAAGATCAGGACCCTAACCTTGGGGTTATAACAAAGACATTGATCTCATTTGTGGGATTTGACACGAGGTCTAGACCCTACCTATGGGGTTGAACAAAATATACGAATACTTTATTTTGAACCTTTGAAACGTTAACATTAGACATTTTGAATATTAAACTTTAACCACTTTAATTTTTTAGGCTTTGAACACTTTGAATCCTTGAACTCCGAACAATTTCAGTATTAAACTTCGAACACTTTGAACCATCTGGACTTTGGACCTTTTGAAACATTAAACTTTGAACATCGGATCCTTTGAAACTAACATATGTCATTAAACTCGTAGACTTTGATCTTCGTATTGAATTACTTGTTTAGACACCGATTCTTATTCGGTATATATCATTGAACTCTGAATTATGAAATCAAAATAGTTTGTTCAGACTTAGCACTTTGTATTAGACATTCAACTTTAGTTTGATATCTGTTTATTGTTTAGTTTGTACTAGCATGATTATGTTTATTACTTTGATCTCTATTTAGTTCTGTTTTGACCTTTGGATTTGATAGTAATTAAAATTATGCTTTTGCCTCATATTGTCTATAGTCATAAGTTAGATTGCTTATAGGTTAGGATTAACCCATCTGTTTTGTTTTTTAGATTGACTAGAGTGTAGGTCCTTCAACCTAAAGACTTGCTGGGGCAATCACAACTGGTTTCCTTTTATTATAGTTGAGATATGGTCATCTTTGAATCATTTAAATTGTATAGATTTTATTGGAGGGATTTACATTTTTCTCTTTGTTTGTGATTCGGGTGAAAATGCACTCCATTGATGTAGATATTGATTCCTTTACAATATTGATTTACATTGGAAACTACAGTACATTATCCACTATGACTTATTGTTTATCTGACTATCATGATCTATTGAATATGAGTGCACTTCCATAATTATCGAACTTAGAATGTGAATATGGCTATTGAATTATGACAATCAGATTGTGAACACTGGTGATTGAATCAATGTAATGATCCGAAAGGCGCATACGGATCTTATAACCGAGTCTTGGTTCAGGGGCATTACAACTTAGCCTTCTAAAATAACTATAAATTTCATATATCGTTCAGTTAATCATAAAATTTATTTTCGTGAAACTCATTAAGGTTCTAATTTAGAAGCCTATCAAGTAATAGATGCATGTTCTTCTACCCTTACTATTTCTTACCTATAAAGGAAAATATTTCTCTTAGTATGGGTAGAATTTTCTATATTTGAAAACTTGTCATCTTAACATCTCAAAGAAGAACAAATTTTCAGTGGTAAACTTTGGTTTACGATTTCTCATAATCTTTTAAGAGAATATTAACCCCCATTAGATTGCATATTTTTTTCTTAGTTTTGGTGGAAAATTAACCTTTCCAAGACCATAAAATACCTTGGTCACTATTGCGACTAGTTAATCAACTTTATTCCCTTTATTTTCTTGGGAGTAATACCATGTTATCCATAACCGGCCGAAAGCACTTTCAAGTGAGAAGTATCACACACGAATAAGTCCATCCATGAGATTAAATTCCAACTCATTCCACATATGAATTCAAATCCATTATAATAAATGAGTACACCCAAAACATATATATTTCATTATAAAAATATAATATGTTTAAGTTTTGACCTTGGAAACCATCTAGAAGGTGGTTCATTTGTGAAGAGATATAACTCTCCACCACCAACCATAAAGTGGTTTTCAACCTTTGCAGATGCTAGATTGTCCACTCGTGGAGTTAAATCCATTTTACTCATGGACATGAGTTCGTGGAGTTAGGTTCTAACAAATTTCAAACATCTGTGGGATGTTGTAACACCAAATTTTATTGCTTTTCAATGAAGCTTGAAACTCAAAGTATGTAAATTACCCAACATTTAGAAGGTTGGTTTATTATTTTATGTGGGAGGAACTATCATTCCAAATCTCTTAAAAGTGACTTATTAATTACATCCGTTCAACACATTAAACCTATGATTTCCTAACTTGTTACTTGACTTGTATAAAGAAAGAATGCATAAAAATAAGCATGAAACTTTTATTAATATTGGCATAAAATATACAAGATATATTCTTATCTTCTCTTTTACAATTCATCTCAACTTACCTAGCCTTAGCCATGGCTTCGCATCCATGAGTTTGTGTCTTCTTTATGAAATATTGCAAATGTGTAGTGGACATGCTTAATCCCTTGGAGTTGATTGACATTGAACTTGAAGTAATCATGGAGGAAGAGAGAAAAATGTATAGAAGTGAGAGAGAGAGCTTGGACGTTTGATGCTTCTAAATTTTCCAAAACTAAGTTATGCTTCCAAAATCTTGCTAACCGTGTAAAAATATAGGTATTTATAGATATTCTCATCAACTTTGATACCTTCTATAACTCTTTATTGTTGTGCGTTTGTTGCCTTGTTTGTAGCTTACACTCTTGTTTATTGTTGGAGATTTGCTGACATGGAAATAATTGATTGGTTGTTGAAGATACATTATACGCATGAAGAGTCCCTAGCTGTGTAAGTTTCCAACTGTTGCTCCTATTAGATCCCTTGATTTATGGGATTTGATGAGATAGTGAGTATTACTATGGTAGGATTCTTATTTGAACTAGGATTTGCACATATTTCAAAATCTGTATAGATTGGTAAGTCCTGTATGAGTGAGACTCTTTTTATTAGGTTTTTGGCTATTTTAGGAGTCTAAAACACCTATCTTCACAATTACTTGGGATCCGTGTCACTTAGAATAGCAGTTTCGTAGTTCTGGCTTTGTTCATCTTGATGCACCTTCCTTCATGAAGCATTGTTCTACCATCATAAGCTTCATCCTTAATAGGGTGTTATTTTATGTGAACTCATTGCGAAGCATCCATCATTGCGATACACTATTTCCTTATCGCAAGCCAACTTCATCTTTGCAGTGCCATGATTTTTAAGCTTGTTTTGTGAAGCATTGGTCATCCTTCGCAGTGAGTAGTAAAATTGAATTTAACAAATTTATGCTGCCAATAAATGTCACCATTTTTAACCTGCTACGTTAGTTATTATTTGTGAAACTAAGTTTCACATGATATTCCTGTACAAGATGAATTGCACCTATCTTACAGAGTTCTTTCCAATGAAGTATGAAGTTCAGTGTTGTTCAATACCAAGGAGTTGAACATTCTTGTTACAGTTGACACGAGAGTTGAGTATCGTCAAATTGTTGCAACTTAGGTTCCAATTTTTAAAAAATCATTAGAATATTAATTTCAAGTTCATAATTGGAAATTTTCGACTACTATAAAGATACAAAAAATAATGTGTGGTCATCCTTTTTGGGAATACACTATTGTTGAACTTGATAAACAAGTTGCCTGTGTACCCATGAAGGCGTGATAAGCTTTCTTGACAATAATCGTGGCCTCCTACCAATTATGTAAGGGACTCAACTGCATTAACGTTGGGATTTAACCAAGATTAGAATATGTTTTTTCTCTTGTGGATTTGTACAATCCAATGAAGAAGAATCTTTTTCTCTAAATTCCCAAGTCTTAGGTTTTTTAAGACTTATCTATTTATTTAAATAAAAAACCAAAAATAGCCTTTTCAATGAAGGGTTCTGTTCAATATTTAGTCTAAAATAGAGAACTGGGTAGAGCCTTTGGAACAAAGGGTACCATTCAATGTTTAGAGAAGTAGATAAGGGAAAAAGTCTTCTTTATGTCACTTTTCTTCCAAGGCCTCTTTCATGTATGACACTATCTTAACAAAGTTTCTTCCCCTTTTATTTTTTTGTAATTTCTAAGAGAGACATTGTGCTATATTTATAGAGTCACAATTCAATGGGCATAATAAAGCTTATTATTCCTCTACTTAGTGGGTATAAATGTCTCATCTTAATGGACTTAATTTCCCCATCTTAATGGGTTTGATTAACACATGTTATTATTATGGAAATGCTGCAACGGTTTGTATAAATTCGATGATTTTTTGTCTAAGTTCATTGAATCCTATTTAATAAATTTTAACTATTATACGGTTATAGAATGCCAATGGTTTCTGTCTAGGTTTAACAAACTTTCAGTTAAAATTTCATAACAGTTGAATAATTCTAAATAAATGGCATTGCCGTTTCACAACAGGCAAGTAGATGAAAGTTTTATTTATTTATTTATTTTTTTAAATCCCAAAAGTATCCCATGGAAACTTTCATTTAAAACCAAAGCCATGGATACTTAACACCAAAAGTTACTATTTCCAAGCATTTGTGTGGATGCTTTGCTAAACCATCCGTGTGAATGCTTTCATAAAGTATTCGCCAGATAGAAAAAAAATGAAATAACAAAAAGTAGAATACATAAAAGTATAAGAGGGAAAAAGGGGGGAATTATCATTGTTATTACTCTTTTTTCATGTAATTTTAGCATACCTTCTCTCGACCATGGGGTGGAGAAGTATCCTTCTCTAGCACCCTTGCTAACTAGAATGGGAGGTTAGAAGTCCAAGTCTTAGCCATCAATTGAAAAACATAGGAATGAGTTTATTGATAACAAAGAGGCAAAGTTTTTGAAATCTTTGCTTGGGTGTCCCGGCCTGTAGATCTATATGTTAACTTCAACAAGACTATTATTTAGTGTGCTAAAGTTGATTGTTTATATAATAAGCAAAGTGGAGTACAAGCTCAATATGGCATAGTTTATGACAATGATGATACGCTTGCCATGGAGTCACCAACCTAGTTTGAGTTTGGGAACGTAATAATAGGGAAACCTATACCATCAATTTGCATACTCTATGAACCTTTGATTAATGACTTTGGACAGGTCAACATGGTGGATCACATTAAACTTGAGGGCCAGTTTTTCACCCACTAGGGGTGACTAATGCAAGTCATGTACACATAATCTTGGATCACCAAGAGATGGTGGGATCCATTTAAAGTAACCTAAGATAGGCATGGAGCTTTGTTAGTTTTTTTAGATTATATTTGATTTGTTTTTATTTTAGTGGTTGATTTGTTAGAGGATTCTAAAATAGCTTTAAGTTAAGATATATTTGCTTGCCTAGATTTTAGGAAAGTTGCTAATTAATTTAATTAAGTTGAAGTGTAAGCTTATAAAGGGGATTTCTTTTGTAAAGGATTTTTTATTCAACATTTTGAAGAAAATTGAAAATGAAACATTCTCCACAATTTTGTGGTTTTGCACAATTGAGTATCTCCTTACAATTTGTAGTGTTCATCATATTTTCTCTTGTTCAGTGCTTTCAGGGTATTTGATTCTTTTGTCTATGTCAATAGGTGAGTTTGCATGGATTGAATTCCCATCCATATGGATTTGTATGAATAATAATAATTAAAAAAAGAATTTTGTTATGGCTAGTACTTCTTAAATCATCAGTATCATCAAAGTTAGACTTTTACCAAATTAAAATAAAAAGTTCCTATGAAACTAAAATTAAACATTTTGATGCATTGAACTCAACTCAAGAGTTATATATAAATGTGATAGTTTATACAAAGTTTGAATTAAAAATTAAATAAAATAAAAATCTAAAGAAAAGTACAAATGTAAAATGTTGTGAGCAAGTTGGTTATAGAGTGTAAGAAGGCTTTATAACCAAGAAATAATTAGATGGTAAACTGGATTGTAAAATTCATAATTTTCAAGTAAGTCCTAATATGGAAAACTACTTCATTAGTGGTGAATTGAGAATTAAAAAAACAAAAAAAACTTAATACTTTTTTGTAGAATTATCAAATCACGTGTGAACAAGGTAGAGCTTAATAAGGGTTATGCTACAAGTCTTGGCTACAAAACTGGTATATTGCTAGATGTGTCAACATGTCCTATGAAGCAATGACACATGTGATGTTCAACAACTATAACTAATACTAGAATAAGACATAAAAAATTACAGGAATGTAATATTAACTCATAGTTTAATAAGTTAAGTGAACTTGAGGCATATAGACTAGACTAAAAAGAAATAAAAAAATATCAAATGAAATAGGAAACCTATAAGAAAGGAAATATAAGAAAAAATAAGGAGTTCTCACTCGAATATGATAACATCTTAGTATGAGTTGCTAAGGTATGCCTTCTTGTAAGAGAGAACTAAAACTAAGTTCTTTCATAGAATTCTTAAAAAGTGTAAAAATTTAGTCAATTGGAACAATAGATCAATATTGCAAGATAAAGAAAAGTATTGTTAAAAGTTAATATGACTAACCAACAATTAAGATCAAATAATACAGTGAGAAGTTCCGGGGACTAATGGTGTACATTGTAGCCACCAAATATCTATGTATGATAGATAGAGACGTAAGTCTTAAAGTACCTGAAAGGTACTATTTAGCATGGTTATTATATTGGTGCACCAACAATACTATAGGGTATTGTAATGATGATGAGTTCCATGAGTATTTGTGTATTACTCTAATAGGTGGAGAGATTTTCAGAAATCAACAAAACAATGTAGAAAGCAATGTACGTTAACCATAGAGGCATAATTCTACTACCTTAGAGAAGGAAAAATGTGAAGCCGAGTAGCTTAGTGAAGCTAAGGTTGCGTTTGGTAATTCTCCCGAGAAGTGATTCCCGTTGTTTTCGTTCCCAAGATTCCAAAATAGGTGAAAATGGCATTTGGTAACTTTGCATTCTCTTCCCAGATTCCACTCCCAAAACAGGTTTGGGAGTGGAATTTTGGAAGTTGAAAAAAGTAGCTTCTTTGATTCCAACTCCCGATTCTTGGTTTTTTTTTTTTACTCATTCTATTACATCTTTATCATCATCTTTAAACATTTTCATAATTTTCATTATTTTCATCAAGATTTCAATTTCTCTCCTCTACTGAACCAAACATGTTTCTCATTCTGGAATTCACTCCAAAGAATGCTTTCTTGGTGGAATCAAGAATCAGGAATTGGGAGATGAAATTCGGAAGAGTTACCAAATTCAGCCTAAATAGCTTAAAAATCTGTTAGATGTAGTTTGTCTATGGAAAAAATAGGTATTGTGATAGCGTTACTACGTTGTAAGGACTAAGTTGCAAATGCTTGAGCAATGTGGGGTAACTTGTATTGAATAGGGATATATCCTTGCATAGAGCTAGAGAGATTTACAATAGATCATCTGACTATACCATTGACTAGAGGGTTAGTGGATGAGACATCGAGATGGATGGGTTAAATCCTTGGATCATGAGCCGATGGTGATGGTAACCTAACCTATGTGATTGATTATCCCATGAAATAGGTCCATATGGATAAGAACAAGTGTTAGGTGACTTACTTGGTACTGTCATTGTGCCAATTCCTATGATACATCTAGTACATATTATAATGTATAAGAATGAGTATTATTTATAAATCTATAGACTATATAGTGGTATGTTTATTTGCAGTATACACTTGATGAATTCACTTACTTGAGTGGGGGTGTGACCACTTCCTATAAGAACTTGAGTTGGTTCTAAAAGACTTTGGGCTAGTTCTATAGAGGGCTCATGAGTATCTAGGTATGTTGCATGACCAAAATAGTGCCAACCCGATTGAATGATGAAGATTGTGGGTAAGAAATGTGGATGACATACTAAGTTGATTTACAAATAATGGAGTTTGGTTTATAGATTCGAGGTCTACTAGACTTCTATAGGTCATGGAGTGTTTTTCCAAGGATCGATTCATAGTCTTTGGACATCAACGCCTATGCATTTCTACTCCAATTCCTTGATGTGTAGATGTCTTTTGATATTTTATGTGAGTTATGTTTCATGTTTTACATGTTTTGCATTTTATAAATTTTGCATGTGTTTATGTGTTTGAATTGATTTTATACTTGATTTAATTTTGATTCATTTGGAATCTTATGGGAGATTGCTATATTTTATGTTAAGAAAGATTCAAAATGAATCTTGTAACATGTGGAAATTTTATATTTTATATTAAGAAAGATTCAAATGAATCTTGTAACATATGAAAGCTATAATATATTCAAATATATTAAATAATTGAAATATTTGGGGCAACAAAATATGGAAGCCCAATTGTTGTAGATTTTTTTTTACACTCTCTTTTAGGGAAGAAGGAGACCAGTTGAAGGGCTCTCTAAAATGAGTGCTTTCTTTCTTCATCTATACATGAAAATGGGCTAGTTTATTTGTATGCTTTGATCGATGCACTCATGCAAGAGAAAGTGGATTGTTCATTACAGATTGAGAGGAATCAATCCTTGATTTATTTTATGTATTCTCTTTGGCTTTTTTATTTTTCTTTGAGAGACTCCTAAGGACCGTCTGAACACTGTCTGTTTGCAAACCTCCATCAATGTGAAGAACAAAGGAGGATTTTTGTTGTAACTCTTAGAGATCAATGTCAAACCAAGAAATTGCATGGGGAGATCTCGATTAATCCACTTTAAGGGCATCGGACTCCCACGAAAAATACAAAGATAAGTCCCCTAACTTAATTTCTTGTTTCTTGTTTACCCGCCTCTATAGATTTAACTTAGTTTATGCTAGAAATTTATATTGTTGCTTTGATTTTGATTCTAACTATATCATATACCATGTAGCCAGTATGGGGTTTATATTAAGATAATTTTGTTGTTGTATACGTATGTTTTCAGGATTCCAAATATTTATAGTTGAATAATATAAGATGGGATTTTCTAAGAATCATTAATCATTATTATGTTAAGCATTAGTCCTTACATGAGCATATATTTTTGTATCAAAAGACACTAAATTTGTGTACAAAATAACCAATGTTATAGTATTGATGGTATTGGGAGGTTTGGTTAATTTTATCTTACCATCGGGCCTGAGTTTTGGTGTAGTTTTGGTTATGGGACTTGGATCGATTTGATTTGATCGAAACCATTAATCTCACTATATTAGTGTTGGGTAGGGTTTCAACATAGTTGGATATTTGTTTTTGACCACTAGGAGTCCAAATAAGAATTTTTCCCAAATTGTTTCAAAGTTATGGAAAAATTTCCAAATAACGAGGTAAAAATAACTATTTTTGAAATCGGTTTTTAATGATTGTTAATTACTTTTTTAGCCTTAAATCAGTTATATGCTATAATAGGAAACTGAATCCCTAGTTCCATGCCCCCGTGATCCTCTCCAGACTGTTAAAGTTCAAATATCCGTTCAAAAGATTTCAATGGTTGACATGTGGCAAAAAAAAAAAAAACTGAAAATGTGCAGTTCAGTTTGTTGGTTATGTTTTGACCATCGTAATCTTCTAAACATTAACAGAATTTTAAAAATTTGGAGACGATTTTGTTAGATACTGTACTGTTATTTCAGTATTCTACATACATGTGCACTCTACTATAAACTACGAAAATTACTTAAATAGAATAAATGAAACACTTACTTGATTCAGATGATGTAACTTCACTTGATTCAGATGATGTAGATCAAGGCTAGTGTTAGATACTATGTCCTTAAAACAGATTCGTCCCTTGCACTGGTGCTAATGATTAGTTAGACGTCTATCTCCCAGGATACAATGATCTGCACACATAGAGGTAGCACTGCGATCTGCGTGTCTGGCGAACCAAAACCGTGTAGTACTTTCTCTCTCACACTTATGCACTATGCCAAAAAATACGTTTTTAATCAATATGAAATGCATGAGGGACCTAATATTTATAGAGTTTTTGGTGTCTGTTCGGAATAGGTGTATGGACACAACCTTTGATTCCGTAGAGTCACCAATGACCAACAACTGCAATCTAATAGCCACCTACACACCCATATGGAATAGGCATGTGTCAAGAGGTGTCTCTTAATAGCCACGTGTCTATTCGTAATAGGTGTTTCCAAAGGGCATATTTGTAAAA
>JAOXJP010235000.1:0-10074 GCA_025762735.1 Platanus orientalis
GAAAGCATATGTAGATATGTGGTTGTTTAAATGAACTTTACTAATTTCTTTGTTCAATAATGGTAAACTTCCTTCAGGCCTTCTACCTAACCAATCATGGCTGAAGCATGAGTGGTCCTACCTTTTAGGGCACCAAAACTCGTAGATTCTATCATGACCAGTACCACATGGATCATGACCAGTCATGCACCCACCTTTTAGGGGTTGTTCTGCCAGACCGGTCCAAAAGGACCTATGACCAGTCATCTTTCCCTAAATTTTGTATTTTGGGCATTTTTAGTCCAGTTTTGATTACCATTCATTGCAGGGCTTGTTCTATGGTCTTAGGGTGGTCTTCTACTCCACCATGCTATGTTTTAGTTGGTCTTGTATACTTATACCTATTTTACCTGTTGAATGTTCTTGAAGTGGAAATTCAAGACTAATGTAGTTTCGCTTTTCTGATTTTGAATCCTCAAGTGCAACTGGTGTGTTTTGAGCTGGTCTTCATGGGCTTTGTCTCTTGATGCATGTTCAACAACTTACCCACACACATGCACACTCAGTACACCACTATTTTGGAATGGACTTGACAATACACCAACATTTCTTTTTTGGCATACAATGATTGTATATTCTTTTATGTAAAAATAACCTTAATAATCTAAGTGAAGCATTGATAAAAAAGAATCATTGTGGGGATCTATCAGCCCTACTCCCACACTACTACAGGTCACACTATAGTGTATGACGAAGCCTCGTGGTCTATGATAGGTTCATAGTGTGAAACTAAGTAAAACGTTTACGCAAATTAAAGTGAAAATTTAATTTGAATTTCAGAAGTTAAATAATTTTAAAGGTTGACAAAGATCCTATTCACCCCCCTTCTAAGATCATATTTAGATATCAGTTCTTTGAAATTTCAATTGGTATCAGAACTAGGTTTCTCTAATTATGCTTAACAACCTGAGAAAAAAAATCCTTGATATCTAAAATGGCCAAGGCAATGTCAATCACTAGCTAGACCACTACACGTTGATGGAACCAATTATGCATATTGTAAAGCAAGAAGAGGGATTTTCTTCAATGCTATGAATATGTCAATATGGGCCATAGTGATTGAAGATTGGTCAAAACTGGATAACCTAGAAAAAGAGTGGACCAAGGCTGAGAAAGATGCATATAGTGCAAATTACAAAGCACTCAATGCAATTATCTGTGCAATTAGCAAAGAAGAATTTAAAAGAATTTGCATTTTTTATGTTGTAAAAGATGCATGGGATCTTCTCAAAACTACCCATGAAGAGATCAACACTGTGAAGTAATCAAAGCTTCAAATGTTAATCACTAAGTTTGAGACTCTTAGAATGGAAGGGACTCAATACTTCATTGAATTCTATATTGAAATTCAGGATATATATAGTAAATTCAATGAGGAGACTTGGTGAGGATGTATCTGACTCTAAGGTTGTAAGAAAAATTCTTAGATGTTTACCAAAAATATTTCATTCTAAAGTAACTTCCATAGAAGAGTGTCAAGACCTAAAGAAAATAAAAGTTGAAGAATTAATAGGTTTTATTCAAACTTTTAAGCTAAAGTTAAAACCGTTAAAGACAATATAGGTCTCAAAACATCTAAGGAAAAATCTAGAGGAGAGGAAAGTACAAATGATGATATTGCTTTACTAAATAAAGAATTTAAATGATTCCTTAAAATAAAGAAAGGTTTTCTCCTAAAAAAATGAAAATTAATGAAGACTTTAGAAAAATAGATAAAATAGATGATGAAATCCAATGTTACAAGTGCAAATGATTTGGACATGTGACGGCTAATTGTGCTAATAAAATATGGGATGATGAAGATTTTTTAAAATAAAGCTATGGTTACAATATGGGATGATAGCTTCAATGAATTGAAAGATGAATCATCACATAGTGAAGTGGAATATTCACATGTTGTTAAAGCTTTCATCGCCTTCACTAATGAGAAAAAATAATGAAGATAATACTACATGTAGTGAAGATGATAAGGAAAGCAATGGTGAAGGTAACGAAGACCTTCAAGAAGCTTCTAATAATATATGAAGAGTTTAGAATTTTCTAAGGCTAATGCTAAACTCAAGAAATAAAATAGGGACTTAATAGGAAAAATTGGTCATATAGATGATGATGAACTATTAAAGTTATATGCTACTCTTATTGAAGAAAATGATAAGTTAAAGGAAATATCAAATTCTTCAGAAAATTAAATCTCATGAAGGAGTCACAAGAGGCCCACCTGGCACTTAGATCAACAACAAAAATAAGACCTCAAGGATGGGCATCATCTTTGTTACCCCAAACAATGGAGTCATAATGCATTCCCTCACCCTCAGTAAGGGATGCTCCAATAATGATGCTGAGTATAAATCTTTGATAACAAGCCTGGAACTCAACTTAGAGTTATCCATTAAGCACCTCATAATATATGGAGACTTAAACCTCGTAGTACGAAAGATGAACGAGCTAGATCATATCAAAAAGCCACATCTTATGCCTTATTTCAAGCAAACTGAAGAATTGGAATGTTTATTATGAGGAATCTAGATCTAACATGTATGAAGAGGTAACAATAGTTAAGAAGAAGTATTGTAACACTCCGCACATGTGTTATATTTATACTATACACACATGATATATATGTTTCGCATACACTTAGTGTAACGACCCGCATTTTTACTTAAAGGGTTAAAATGTAATTTTACTCATATAAGGGTAAAAATATCATTTCACATGTTTAGACATATCATAAAGTGGATTAGGAACCCTTTGGACCAAGTTAGAAATGTAAGACCTAAGTTGGGCCTCGAACTTGTCAAGTTTGAAAGTTATTCTGATTTCGTATTTAAGGTAACTTTGTTAGCCCACTGACACCAATTCCGAGAGAATTAGAGTCCATGCCATATATTTCTAGAAATATCTAGAAATCTACTTTCTAACAAAACAAACATTGTGCAAACAGTGTGTAATTACAAGTTTCCTAGAAGAAGTTGTCAGTTCTCCCACAAGGTGTCAATGCTGACAGGCATGTGTATTTAGAGAACATTCTCGGGCCCATTGACACTAATCCAAAGTAAACTAGGATATGATCCATACCTTGTTAGAAATTTCTTTGAGCCTAGTTTCCAACCCAACAAATAGAGATCAATTCCTAGTTCTATAGAGAAAGTTATAAGCATTTTAGTGTAAGGGGAAAATTTAAGGAAACCCTATTTGGATCTATCCAAACTTCCTAGTTCAATCCAACTTATGTGGATCAATCCAATTACTTGGATGAATCCAGGATCGATCCAAGACTACTCAGGTCTTAGAAAAACAATTAAAAAGTTTTGAATCAATCCTGGATCAATCCAAATGACCCATAATGTATTTTTTGAAGAAAAAATGATTTTTCTTCATCTTAGGGAGTGTGGGACACTCCCCCAACTCAACCCAAAACCCTATAAATAAGATTAGAAAAGACCCTAATGACCTCATTTACACCAAGAGGAAAATACTTAAAGAGTTTTAGAGGGTTTGGGAGCTAAGTGTGAGAGTTTTTCCCCAAATTGAGTAAGGTTTACTCCCAATTCTAGAAATCTTTAAGGTTAGCTCATTTTCTTCATAGATCTTTATGTTTAATCTAATTTACACCGGTTATACATCATTTTATAGAGAATAGGGGAAAGGGAAAAGATGTTCTTCTCCAAGATATTCTTGAAAAGTAAGGTAAAAAACTTGGGTAAGTAGTTATACAAAACCTACTCTATTTTTGTTTATTTTAGGTTCATAAAAGCTTTGTCACAGTGAAATATTGATTAAATGAATGTCTTATCATATGTTTGTGAAGCCCTTTGTTAGAACCAAAGGAACCTAAGCTCTTGTTATAAATTCTGATGAGATCTTGCCATATTTGGCTAGGATATTAGAAATCATCAATCTAATTTGCAAGAAAAAATGATTTTACATCATATGTATATGTATTTTCTTGAGATGTAGGATGTCGTTGGATTCCTTACATGAGCTTAATGTCTTTCATTATAAATTCTTCCAAATATATGTTGGTTTATAGTAATTTGTGATGTTTATTTAACTTCACATGCTAGTTCATTAACTCTTGCACTCTACATGTTTGATAAATTGTCTCTTAACGCTTCTCATACTATATACATGTTTCTTGGATTCCTTTTAATGATATAATGAATGCCTATGATGATAGATTTATTTTTCATTGCTAGGTTAATGAATGTAGTATGTGAATAACATATGTTCTTGTGTTAAGATTAAAGACTGCTCATATAATATTGTTAAAGTAAGTTGGTCATAAACCAATGAGGAGTGAAATGAACAAAGAATTAAGAAAAACATAAAAGAATATAAAAATGTCAAGATGTAAAGGTCTAATTATTTGGAATAAGTAATGTGGGCATCGCGGAGAGCCTGCGACCCACTTCAGGGTTTGGACATTGAAGCCCAGCTGGTCCGGCCTCTTGGGCTTGGGTTTGGAGTCGCCACCAACTTAGGTTTTTATAAGCAAGGTTGGACACCTACCTTTTTTTTAGGGGAAGGGAGGATTCGGGCTTTTTTGGGGCCCAGCTAGGCACTTAGGCTTAAGGTTGATTCTCGTTATTAGTCTGGCTTTCTAGGGATTCGGGTAAGCTGTTTGGTTGCGATTGGGGAAGGTGTTAAGCACCTCAATCACCCACCTTTTTAGGGTGGCTCCTCTGACCTAACCATTTATTTTATATTCATTAAGTAGTGAATAACAAGAAGGATTTTAGGTGGTTTTTTGTTAGTACTCCTAATCTCCTAGGCATATGCCTGATCGCCCACAGAATGAGAGTTCAAGCGTATGGGTTCAACTGGGTCCCACTTGACCTCTATTATTAATTTCAGATGTTAAAGTTCACACAGAAGTTAAATTTTGATAATTTCATAGGTTTTTTGTTACTGTGAATGTTTAGACACTTGGGGATACCATTTGGAGCATTTTTAGTTAGGTACGCCTGAACTCCACATACGCCTAATCTTTCACAGAAATAGAAATCAGGCATACTGCCTCAATTGAACCCTTTTTGGGTTTTACTAATGTGTCAGAGGACTGGGACTGTTGCTGGGGCATGTTTAAGGGCTTAACGGCTATTTATGGGTCACTGTGGGATTGAGGACAATTAGGGAATTTTTTGTTTCGGTATGCCTGATCTCCCATAGAGTGAGAAATCAGGCATACTATTCATTTATCAGAAAACCAATGGCTATTTTCTGGGTTTTTAGGCAGCTTTCCGGGGTCCACTGAACCTAGAATTTTTCAAGGGGGTGACTAACATCCCCAGAAGGACTTATAAAAATCTCCAGCCCTAGAGAATGGGTGGGACCCACCTTTGGAATTTTCCAAAATAAAAAACACTATGCACTCAGCACAGATTTTTGAAACAAGTCTAGGTTATGGGACCCATATCTCAAAATCCAAAGATCAAGTGGGTCCTAAATTTTATAGGGAAGTTAAGGGCTTAGTCATGAGTCTTTAGTTAAAATTTTAGACCAAGATTTATTTTCTACAGAGAGTTATAGCTCAAACAATATGGACAACTACTACAGTTCAAATTTTGAATAGCATAACATGCATTGAGATATACAATTCAATAAAAATAGCAGCAATTGATAAATTAGCTTACAAAAAATTAATTACATAGATGAATAAGTTAACTAAACAGTGAACTAAATACTTCAACATAAATCATTTTATAAATGGGAAAAAATCGTGAATGGTGGATGACTCGGTAAAACAGTGTAAGAGCACACTGTTAAAAGCAGCAAAGTGGGGTCCATTCTTGGAATCAGACCTCATTTTCTGGGGTTTAACTTGGACACGAAGGAAGGTCTAGGGGTTAGTGACATCTGATGTAAGCCATTGACCCCATTTGAATATGAAAACAGAAAAAGTATTCCTACTTTAGCATATAATTACAAGAAAACAGAAAAGGGGGGAGACAAATTATCTCTCCCATGTCTCACTTAATAAGTTAGGGGAGGTGGGACCATTACAACATAGAAATAGGGTTTCTTAAAGGTTAAAAAATGAGGGAGAGGGGGCCTACCTAACCATGGGTTGGCTCCTTCTTCTTTCTTTCCTTTCCTTTTTCTTCTTCTTTCTCTTCATTTTCTCTCTTTTTTTCTTTCCTTTCTTTTCTTTTCTCTCTTTTTTTGGGCTTTTCTTTTTTGGCCTCCCCTTGATCATGACCTAGGGTGGGGTTTTTATAGTGGGGACCTGAGGGCGGTGATGTGGAGGGGATAAACATGAAAGGGGTGAAGTGGTTGAAGAAAGGGAGGGTAGAAAATGGGTGGTGGGGAGAGTGGTGATGTATGAGATGAGGTGGGAGGTTCTAGAAGGGTGGCTAGGGGTGTGTGGCTGGGGTGAGGAGTTGAGGGATATGTGGAGGGGGTGAGGGGTGAGGTGGCTACTTCTAGAAGCTTCTAAGGAGATGGGGAGGGGTGTGTGGATAAGGGAGTGTGGTGGGTCCTCATGCCACATGTCATGTAGGGAGAGGGTCTGAGGGAAAGAGTGGGGCCCATGGGGAGGGGTGCAAGGCTAAGAAGGGTGGTCCCTAGATGTTCACCCTCCGTCTAGAATATTCCAAATGGGGGGTGTAGGGTTTAGAAGAAAGCTTAGAGGTATTTTGGGTAGAAATTAAGATATTTTGTCTGGATTTTATCCCTTGATAGTCTGGGCCTACTTTTTGGGTCCTATGGCTCCCTGATTTTCAAGGTTTATAGGTTTTTTGTATCTCTCAAACATTTCGATCGTAATGAAGTTGATAGAATCAAAATCGGATATGGGCAAGTGGGTCAAAATTGGCTCTGAATGTACCTGTATTGGCCTATACCAACGAAAGAAGGGTAAGAAGGTAAAATTGATTCTTGAAATCTTTATATGAAAGATAGCCCTTGAGATTTGTGAGCAACAGGCTCTAACTATGTATGAATTAGATACCTAAGCTGAAAGTTATGCTCTAAACCCTAAATTATCATGAGACAAATACTGCTTGGACTTGTGACTAGTTTTTTCTAGGTTTGAATGGAGTGTGATTGTAATCATGGTCGTTTAAGTCTTGAATTTGCGATGCTCTGGGGCCTGACAGGTTGAGATCTGATCCTTGATGAATTTCCAGGGGATTTCTGAAGGAAGGTCACTTGATCGAGAAATGTGCCTTGGGTTGACAAAAAATCAAGTTGATATGTCATGCTGGATTTGAAGAAGGGTTTCTCCATTAAGGAATTTATCAAAGATTTTAAAAATCATGAAATAGTGAGCCTGACCTTAATGGATTTGGACTTCCATAGAATTCCCAAGGGCTCACCGAGTGTCCGTGACTGATTCAAGTGTATTTGTTGTATTCTAGAGACAGATTGGGGTAATTGGGGGGCATAATGCCCTCTAGGGTTTTTCTTAGGAATATTTAGGGCTTATGACGGTATAGCCACTGACTGCTTAAGTTTCTGACTAGCGTCGAGCCTTCAGGGTTTTATCGAAGGTTCAATTTAGGGGAGAAATGATGTATTTTAAGGATATGGGGGTAAAATGGTAATTTTATTACCTTTTTATACCCCAATATGGGAATGGTGATGAGATTTAGAGAATCTTAGAAAAAATGGGCTTTATAGCCTGTGGTTTGAGGTTTTTAGAAGTGTAGGGGTAAAATGGTCATTTGGCCAACCTTTTGGGATTTTTATGCTAGAAGCCTTGTGAAAGTTGTTAAGACCTAGATGCCTTCCTTGTAAAGATCATTTTGGAGAGTTATGGAGAGAATGGGTTCAAATGGGCTTTGATTTGAGCTTCTAAAAGTATAAGGATAAAATGGTAATTTGCTAGCTTTTTGATGCTTTAATGTGGGAAGGCTTATGAAGGTTGGCAAATTCAAGGTGTTTTTGTTGATGAAGAGATGTTAGAAAGTAGGGTTTGATTGGGTTTGATTTGGACTTCTGGAGATGTAGGGGTAAAATGGTAATTTGCCAGCCTTTTGATGCTTCAATGTGAGAAGTCTTATGAAGGTTGGCAAATTCAAGGTGTTTTTGTTGATGAAGAGATGTTGAAAAGTAGAGTTTGATTGAGTTTGATTTGGGCTTCTAAAGGTATAGGGGTAAAATGGTAATTTACCAACCTTTTTAATGCTTCAATGTGGGAAGGCTTATGAAGGTTGAAAAATTCAAGATATTGATGATTTAGAGTACTTTCATTGTGTTTGCAACCAGAATGTCTGTTGAGAATGTCTGCCTATACAAAGTTCAAAGGTATCTAGACCTAAGTTTTATTACATGCTATAATGAAACCATCTGACTCCCTTCATAGACCCGAGTTAAAATTTGGGTGCTGACAAGTAAAGAATGAAAAAAAATGAGTAAGGACATTAAAGACAAGTGTTTAAATTATGAAGGTTCTCACCATTAGGAGCCAAATGATTACGAGTGTAAGAGAGATATAAAAGTAACAAAAACATAAAGGATAAAGAGCATGATGGACCTACTATTAGGGATATTAATGCAATGATAAGATGACCCTTCCATTAGGGAACAAACAATGATGTGATGATAACCTTATGGTTAGAGATATTATGATATGTCAAAATATAAGTAAACGCAAGCAAAGTGTAAAGTAAGGGAAATAAATGTGTAAGTAAGTGAATCTAAGTGTATGTAAAGTATAAGAAGGTGTAAAAAAATGATATTAAGTATTTAAGTGAGCATGAATAAGTGCAAGTGATCTTGAAGGTCCCACTATTGAGAATGTGAAACAATGTTAAGAAATAAAAAAAGTTCATAAGATACATAAAATGAGTGAAACCATAATAAGAGGAAAAAAAGAGTTTATGAGAAAGAGAGAATGTTCAAAAGAAAAATAGAATATATAAGTTTCAAGAGTAAAGTAAATTTATAAGTAATGTAAAGAAAAAAAAGTATTAATTCAAGGAAATTGGGATTAAGAATGATACACCCCTAAATAGGATGGTGCATGAATAGTGATCGCCATTAGGCGAAGGGACACTAGTTGTCTAATGATTACTACCATTAGGTGAAAGAACACTAGTTGTCCAATGATTACTGTCATTAGGCGAATGAACACCAGTTGTCTAACGATGACCGCCATTTGGCGAAGGGATATTAGTTGTCCAGTGATGACCACCATTAGGCGAAGGGGCTACATATTTGCCTAGTGATGACTGCCATTAGGTGAGGGAGCTACATATTTGCCCAGTGATGACTGTCATTAGGCAAAGGGGCTATATATTTTCTCAGTGATGACTACCATTAGGCAAAGGGATACCAGTTGTAATGATGATCACCATTAGGAGAAAGGACACTAGTTGTCCAATGATGACCGCCATTAGGAGAAGGGGCTATATTTTTGCGTAGTGATTTTAGGTACCTAACCACCGAGTCAGATTAATAAGTGAAGATGGTCCTAGTGACCCAATATACGTTATGTGATGTATTATGTTGGAGGCTCTTACAAATGTTATGTGATGTGATGTGATGTATCGGAGACCCTTACATGGATTATGTGATATGTTGTGTTGGAGGCTCTTACAAGGGTTATGTGATGTATATTGTGTTGGAAGCCCTTAAATGGATTATGTGATGTGTTGTATCGGAGACTCTTTTATGGTTTATATGCGTTATGCTAGGTTGAAGACACCATATGACTTATGTGATTTACTTTAATGGAAACCTCATATTGTTTATATAATATACTATGCTGGAGACCCTTATATGGGTTATGTGATATGATGTGTAGGAGACCTTATGTAGTAATATGATATTTCATGTTAGAGATCCCTATGTGGGTTATGTAATGTGTTTGTTTGAAACCTTTCATGATTTATTAATACTTAGATATATTATGTGGTAAGACACTATTGTGACACACTTGACATGTGGCATATAAGTTCCTAAACTATGTAAGAGTAATAGAGATATATGATGGTTCTTTCATTGGGGTACAACTCTGTCATGCCCCAAAACCCATACCTATACGGCTACAAATTTTGGCGCATGACATTAATCCATTCACATCAATGTCAT
>JAOXJP010235001.1:0-10074 GCA_025762735.1 Platanus orientalis
ATATTTTTCATATAAATGTTGTTTTTATCGTTTTATACTTTTTAAAAAATAAAAAAATAGGTAAGAATTCGTTAAAAATTAAAAATAAGTTTTCTTTCTAATTAAAATATGTTTAAATGGCTGTTCTTTTAAAAAAAAACATTCCCAATTATGTTTATATATTTTTTGGGATTTTTCAGAATTTATTTAGAATTTTTTTTTGACAAAACAAAAAATATATTTTTTGCAACAGATCGGCCGAGTCAACTCGGAATCGGTCCGACTCGGCTGATCCGACTCGGCTCGGGAATCGGTCAAACTGATTCAAAGTCCGATTCCGTGTTTTAAAACCATGATCTCATTATATTATATTTCTACATTTTTACAATTTTACTATTGTAGACTTGTAGTTATACTTTTGTAAATACTTTGCATTACCAATGAATGAAAATGACATTATTGTTTTAGTTTTTGAGCAATACATTTGTATCATTGATTATGTTTTATGTCTATGGATTGTTGCTTTATTGTGCAATGTATAATGTTATCTATCAACCTCTAACACTTAAAATTCTGCACATGCACGATAACCAGTGTCACAAGGGTACCGATTCCCAACTATTAATACCCAAGTGTATAATGAAGGATAATGGTTTATAAGTGTTTAATAATATTTGTTATAACATTTCCTAAAATTACATTTAAAAATTCTAAGGCTTACATATAGGCGACAACATATGTCATAAGGGTGACGGTTCCCCCAATCATTATAGATGGTTGTTTCCTATATTCGATGATTCCTAAGTGTAAATTAGTGATTATTCTATCAAATCCTGAAGTTTCAAATCAAAATTTATTAATTTGATTAGTTTTTCCCCCGTTTCTCACCGTCTCTTGGTTTCGTACACCGTTTCTTCGCGATAAGCTGCGAAACGCGAGATGTCTTCGTCTCTCGGGGCTGTGATACGAGTTGCGATAACGAGATTTGGAACCGTGGTCTTATCCTAACCACTTGGACCAGATACACAATTCCTTTTTCTCTGTTGCACTCTATCTGTAGGCTATATTTTCTGCTAAATCATGAGCGCACAAGTCATTTCTCAATACTTTGATCTAATTACTTTTGGCCTTACTTTTGTCCTTTTAGGGCCTTCAGTTTGCACAATATTACCTCTCATTGGTGCAATCATTGGTCTTCATTGCACATGAGCAAACATCTCAGTCGACTTTCCCTCACCATGTTGGCGCTACCCCTAAGTTCTCGTAAATGCATCCAATTTCTAATTTTGTCCTTTCTAGTCTTGCCACTCATCCATTCAACATCCTCTTAATCATATGCATTATATTTGTTTGTTGTTTTTTCATTGTACAACATTCTGCTCTAGAGTTGCTGTCTTTTAAAATTCCTTTTTCAATTTTAGTGTTGTGTGTCGTTCACACAACACTCCAAAAACACCTCTCCACTTCAACCACCACTCTAATTTGATGGGCAACTTGCTCTTCAATCTCTCCCTTATGGATGATCAAACCAAGATATAAAGAAAATGGTTGTTCTTGGTTATCTCTTGGTCATCAATCTTAACTGCTCCCTCATTTATATTCCCATTTTTACTAATGTGGCACCCCATTTCTTCTGTTTTAGTAAGACTTATCTTGAAATCTGTTGATTCTGTAACATCCCTTTATAGTTCTAACTTGGCATTTACTCCCTTTTTAGTGATGTAGGATATCAGTCCAAGAAGAGGAACTGATTAGAAAGGGAAAGAGGGACCGTTTAGTTGCAGTTTTAGGAGAAGAGATGGGCCTATTAGAAGGGACACATGGGATCAACTAGGTCTGAAAATAGAGATTAAAGAGGGACTGATTTTAAACTAGATGAAGGCTGAAATAAAGACCTGAAATAGGGGAGCATGTGGGGTTTGTTAGAGATTTATTTTGGGCTAGAGTTGAAGGGAAAACAGTAGGTAGTTATTGGTCCAATCAGGCTGGATTATGAGGAGGGAAAAGAGGGGCCGATAGGTCTATCTATTGGGATTGGGTGTTGCTATTTCAAAACAGCAAGAATAGGATCAATAAGGTAGCTGACAGTGGGTATGGATTTCTTGATGGGTTATGGGGGAAAGGGTAGAAGAAGAGAGTGGTTATAGATCTCTTTGCAAATTTACAGATTCAAGAAGCAATAAAGATTGAATCCTGAATTCAATCTTTTGAATTATTGCAGAAAACTTAATGCTAGTAGCACTAATCAATTAAAGATAACTAAAGAAAGAAGAAACAAAAGAGGAAATGAAGAAAAGATCAAGAGGAAGAAGGAAGAGAGAGAAATAAAAAAGAAGGAGATGATAGTGGGTGATTGACGAGTGAAGGAGAGAAAGAAAGAGGGAAAACTCACCTATGTCGTGAGGGGTTAGAGAGAGAAGGGAATGCATGACTCGTGCTCCACAAAACTCAATATTACATTTTTTAAGTTGTGATCAATAAAATTGAATTTTATTACTGGTCGTGGGTGCCTTTATAGACTTACAATCTTTGAAATAAAAGAATCCTAGTTTGAAACAATTCTTTAAGCATTAGGACTCTTTATTGTCTCAACTTCGTATTTGATATAAACTACTAAAACAATATAAGATTCCTTAGCTAAAAGACTCAACATTACCTAACTTAGAAGACTTCCCAAAATATGACACCACAAGGGGCTGTTGACTTGGCTTTATGGGTCCCATAAAACATTTAACTAGAAATTCTGGAGATGTTGACAAACTCATCAAAGGGTCCCATTTTGACTCTTAAAAGAGTCCTAAATAACCAAAATATTGTGTTGTATGACCAACACTCTTAAAGCACTAGTAAAAATTTCAAAAACAGCTAAAAATAATCCTAATTACAAATAGACCCTTGGCCCTTAAGGCCTTATTACAAAGGACACTTTTTTGCTAATAAAATTTTAACAAAACACTCTAAAAGCATAAAATTAATTCATAACTACTAGACACATCCATGGGGGACTATCCATGGTCTTCTAGTTTTTTTTTTGATTGAATATGCTCCAACATCATCTAGTCTTGTCAATTAATATTATATTGTTGGCAATGATACACCATGAGACCTCTTGTACATGCCAAGCCAATCCATCCGTAACCAATGCAAAGAGATATAGGCTCAATGCCGATCCCTGGTGTAAACCTACTTTGACTGGAAACTCACATTCCTTCCATAGGTGTTCTAACACTGGTTATTGCTCCATCATATATATCCTTGACCATGTCAACTATTTGATACATCTTTCTTTTCTAGAATCCACATAATGGTCTCTGTACAGGCCCCATACTATGTGCTTTCTTTAAGTCAATGAAGACCATGTGAAGATTTGTTTTCTTTTCTTTGAACTTTTTCATTAATATATCAAGTAAGAAGATAGCTTTGGTTCTCAATTTCACTGGTATGAATTCAAACTATTTTTTTGATTCTCTAGTTTCATGTATTAGTTTATGCTTAATCATACTCTCCCAAAGATTCATACTATGGATTATAAGCTTGATTGCATGATAATAGGTGTGACTCTAATTAGCTTGTGTTCTCGTAATAAACACCACAATGCATTTCCAACATTCATTCATCATTTATTTTTTAATTTTTTATTGATAAAGAAAAAGGAAAGAACAACAACGTGGGAGAAAAAAGAAACAAGCCCAATGAGCTAAAAGATCAAGGTATCCCAATAAAAAATCCAGGATGAGTAGCTACTCCCCGCAAATATGGGAAGATGAGACACCCATCCAAACAAAAGTGCTAAAGTTTGATCCTTAAGAAGCTAACTGGAAGCACTCTGATCTTCAAACACCCTTATGTTATGCTCTTTCAAAGCATTGCCCCTCTAGGAGAGAGTTCCTCACACTTGTCTTTGATCCATTAAAGAAAGTATTGAGGAATGGTCTCCGACATCACCCATATTACCCCAGACCAATGACAAAACGCCCCCAAAGATCAAAAGCCTCATGGCAATGAAGGAAAAGGTGAGCTGCAGACTCATCTCTTCCACATAGGTAACACCGATTGGATACTTGAAACCCCTTTATCTGGAAATTATCCAAAGTCAGAGCTCAATTGAAGTGAAGGAGCCATAAAAGGAAGCAAGACTTTGATGACATTTTAGATCTCCACACATCAAGGACTGGGCCTTCTAAATTTTCCATATGGCCAGTGATACTATACATAGAATGAATTGAAAAGCCATCATTAGGAGCTGGGTGCCAAAGCCTTCGGTTGGGCATGTCCTCGTCCCCCACTGTAACCCTATCTAGACAAAGCAGCAAATAGGAGAAGGCTAAAAGCTCCCAATCATTAACCCTACGCCGAAGATTGAGATCCCTTGAGATGCGACCCTGCTTTCTCACTATGTGATCCTAAACCAAGTCGTTTTGGAGTCTTGCTAGGTAGTATAAGATTGGAAAGGCACAAGCAATAGGCATAGGGCCACACCAGGTATCATGCTGAAGCAAGTTTTATCCCTTGTCCCCACAATGAAGACAACAACATGCTTGACCCATAGGCTCTACCTAGGAGTTTGGAGCACCAACCCCTCCCATGATGACCATATTTGGCCGAGATCACCTTGTGCCATAGAGCTTCAGGCTCCTCCCCATACCACTAGAGCCACTTTGCCAACAGAGCATGATTTTTAGGGCGCTCAACCCCACACCCCCCTTTTCAAAAGATAAACAAAGCTGATCTCGACTAACAAGATGAAACTTCTAAACATCTGAATCACTGAACATGGGGCATGAAGACGAGACATGAAGTACATGGGTAGACTGGATAGGGCACTCTTCATGAGAGTTAGCCTTCCTCCTTTTGACAAATGATGCCCTTTCCAAGTGGCCAATCTCCCAGAATCCCGCTCCACCACTGGATCCCACACATGTTCAGATCTTACCCTCCCACCCAACGGAAGCCCAAGGTAGGACCCTGGGGTAGTGGCCATCGCACACCCAAGCAGGTTTGCGAGCCTTTCCAAATTAGGAACCCCACCCACCACCATTAAATGGCTCTTATGAAGGTTCACTTTCATCTTAGAGATAGCTTCATACATCAACAAGATATCTTGGAGATTGCAAACTTCCTCTTCGGAATTCAGGAGCAAGACGAGAGAATCATTAGCAAATTGAAGTAATGTGATAGTTGGGCCTTCTCTACCCACCTGGCAACCACTAAGGCAACCCACCTCTTCAAATCTCGTCACCAATCTACTAAAAGTTTCCATTATGATGTTGAAAAGAAACGGGGATAACAAATCACCTTGCCTCATGGTTTCAAAACTCAGACGATCTGGATTGGATCGGACCTGACCGGTCTGATCCTGGGCTGTAACTTGTGATCCCAATGGGATCATTTGATCCTTGGGCGTGCCAGATTATTCTGGATCGAATGATCACTATATTGCCTAAAAAAATCTTTTTTTTTTTTTATTTGAATTTTTTATTAGAAATTGGTTCAAAGAGTCCCATGAAAGGTCTTTCTCAAAGAACCTCCCGTAAAGAACCCTAAAAGATCCTCATAAACGAGGTAAATAATAAAAAAAAGCTCACAACCCTTAGATGTGACCTTATAATGAATGGTTTAGATTTGACCACTAGATTACATATTTTCTATGTAAAAAATTCAGAAATTTTCTAACAGGGGGGGACTCGCCACCTCCGTAATAGAAGGGATCCAAATAAGGCTAGATCAAGATTCACCAACCCATTGGCAAGAACAATGAATCATGTATTATTATTATTTTTAATTTTTATTTACATGATATTATATATAGTTTAGCTTTTATGCATTAGATGTAATCAAATTGGATGTTTGATTAGGTAAACTACAATTTTGAACTTTTACAAGCCTTGAAACCTTGTTTATACATGTATGAAGTATGATGCACTTAACATGTCTACAATTATGTTCATCATTATTTATATGTTATTATATATGGCTTGGTTTTTATGCACTAGAGGTTTAAAAGTAATAATTTTGGATGTTTGCTTAAGAAATATACAATCTTGATATTTATACATGCTCGTAATAGTGTTTATTCATGTATGATAAACATAACATACCTAAATTTGTGTTTTTTCTTTCAAACTTTTTATATAAATCATTATAAGAATATATAAGCATTTTTAGGGTTTTTTTTTTGGAATTTTTTGACATTGGATTGGTTTTAGACCGAACGATCCACGATCTGATCCAATCCCGGATTGGTTTTGGGCTTAAATGATCTGATCCAATGATCTGAGTTTTTGAACCATGCCTAGCCTTAGACCACATTGCATTTTGAAGAACCCTTTTAAAGTCCCATTCACTAGAATTAAGTATGCTACGGTAGATATACAGGTCTTGATCCAAAAACACCAAGTTTTCCCAAATCCCATCTAATTGAGCACCCAAAAGAGGAAATCTTAGTGAACATGTTCATATACTTTCTCCATGTCAATCTGGTAGGCAACCCCTGACTTCTTCTCTTTACATCAATAGTCAATACACTTGTTTGTAATTAAGGAACAATCTAACATCTGACGGCCCTTCACAAAAGCATTTTGCGTAGGGGAGATGATTATGCTCATAGCCTCCTCCATACGACAAACTAGAGTCTTTTTGAGTTGCTTATTAACGCTGTTCAAAAAGACTTATTAGGCGATAATCTTTAACTTCAATTGATCAATACTTCTTTGGGATCAAGGATATAAAGGATGAGTTCGTGCATCGACATAGAGCCCCTCTCCTATGAAATTCCACCCAAGCTTTCATGATATCCTCACCTAAAGTATCCCAAAACTCTAGAAAGAAGAGCATTAGGAAGCCGTCTGAGCCTGACGCCTTTTCCTCCTTAAGATTTTTAAGAGTGGCCAAAACTTCTTGTTCAGAAAATGGTCTCTCAAGCTAGGTAGTGGTATCAAGAGATATTCTATCAGAAGAGCTCTTCGCATTGCCAGGAAATGGCGTTAGCGATTGCTTTCCGACCACCAACAATTTGGCCTTGAGCTTTAAGCTAGGATATGATGTTCTTCTTCTTCCTCATGCTCACCATTCGGTGGAAAAACTGAGCTACAATCCCCAAACTTCAACCAATTCAACCGAGATTTTCGCCGCCAGCTAGCTTCCTCCAATCTCAACCAAGAGATGTAGGATTTTTGGTTCGCTTCTCTAATCACTTTCTAAGCATCTGAAATGGGACCATGCTTCTCTTTGCATCAACCTCTTCTATTTGCCTTAGGCATTCCCTTTTCCCCATATCCAATCTCCCAAATACCTCGTTGTTCCAGTTTTTTATTAAACATTTGAGGGCTTTCATCTTTTGGGCGAGGGAGTAACCTGCAGTACCAGAAATCTGCATGTCCGTCCACCATTTCTTAACATGGTCCTTGAACCAGGAACTTGAAGCCACATCACTTCGAAACGGAACAGCGAAGGGCCACCGAGGTCATCCTCCATGCTTTATAAGATGGTTAGGCAAGACCCCTCAGGAAACAACACCAAAATAATCAATCCAAGAAGGGGAGAGGAGGAAACAATCAAGGCGACTCATCACAGGGGTACTTGTTTGTTTGACCTAGTGAGCCTGGCTCCCTTCAGCTACAAATCCACAAGGCCATGGCACGCAATAAAATTAGAAAGATTAGCCATTTGGGGCGATAGGTGATGCATACCATTCCTTTCCGACGAGTACTAGACTATGTTAAAATCGCTCCCAATACAACATGGAACTCTCATCGAGTCAGTACTGCTGAAAGCTCGTGCGGTCATGCGAGGCTGCATCCTGAGGGCCATATACACCAATGAACATCCACTCAAAGGAGTCTTCCTTCCACAAGCATCTCAACACCACAGAGAACTGACCCGTAGAAACATCGCGAACCAGAACAAACTCCGCCTTACAGCCGATTAAAATGCCCCCTCCCAAATTTACTGTCGGCTTATGGACGGAACTTCCGTGGCACTCTACCCCACATAGCGATAGCATCCTGGACACTGAACAATGCCAACTTGGTCTCCTGAATAGTGATCATATTTGCCTTCCACATCCTTCAAAGATCTTTCACACAAGACTGCCTTTTAATTGATATAGGATATCTAGGCAAACAAGATTCTTACAATAATCAATTAAGAACAAAGCCTAAAGAATGGTTCTTGATTATTAAAGAATGCTGTAAATTTCCAGAAATAATTCAGGAAACTCAGAATTTCAAGAAAGATAGAAATTGAAGATAAAAAATTGGGAAAAATAATGTGGAAA
Organism: Platanus orientalis; assembly: GCA_025762735.1. Taxonomy (NCBI): domain Eukaryota; kingdom Viridiplantae; phylum Streptophyta; class Magnoliopsida; order Proteales; family Platanaceae; genus Platanus; species Platanus orientalis. The sequence goes on from JAOXJP010235001.1 coordinate 8,255, forward strand.
GGTTGGGATTAATATGGTGAAGTTATGTATGGACGGAATTGATGAATGTATGGTTGAATTAAAAATAATTTGAAAATTAATGTTGCTGGAAATTTTCTGTAACACAAAAAAGTAAGAGAAGAATATATATATAAAAAAAGATGGAATGAAAAGATTGAAGAGTAAGGAATGGAAAGATATGTAAAAAGAAAGATTAAAAGAAGAAGAAAGAAGATTTCTTCAGAAATTAAAATTAAAGAAAAAAATATGGAAGAGAAGAGGTGACGTGAGGGAGAAATAGCAAGAAAGAGACAATAATAAGTTAGAGAGAGGAAGTATTGAGAGAGAACTCACCAACGTGAGAGGTAGGAGAAGATGTCTAGCCATACAGCTCCAAGACAAGTCTTCAAACTGGTTGTACAAGAGGTCTTAGGAGTTGGGATGTATTTATAACATGAAAAAACGAAATTGAACCAAAATACCTCTCCCTGTATGGCCAGCCCAAAACAATTCTGAAAAAATTCGAAAACACTCCTAAACTTCTCTAATTTAATCTTAATCCCCTCCCATGGCTCATAAGGCCTTATTACATTAAATTCACAAAGAAAACCCTCCCAAAACATTACAAAAAATAGTAAAATTAAAGACAAATCCTGTGGACAGCATGTAGATCACTTGGGTTTCCTTGAAAACCTTGGTCTTAGCTTCCATAAAGGTTGGAAATTCTCAAGCCATGATAATGCCACCGCATCACTAATGATCTTGTTGAACGACTTAGTTAACTAGGATAAGCCATTGTCTCCTTTGCATTTCCAAACCGTAATTGGAATTCCATTGTCTCCTTGTCTTGATCTTTTTCGAACCTTCTTTAATTTCAGACATAATTCTATGAAAATACCTATGGTTTCCAGCTTCATTGGTGCAACTAATTGCTCTAAAAGTGGCATTCCTATGTGGTCTTTATTTATTACGTTCTAAAAACAATTCCACCTTTGTTTAATTTCTTGTCCTTCACTAAAATTCATTGATCCTTACTCTTAATGCATCTAATATGATCTAGGTCTCTACATTTCCTCTCTCTTATTCTAGCAAGTTTGTATGCATCATTTTCACCATCACTAGTACCCAATTCACAATACAGGTACTTATTAAAAAAATGAAACAAAACAAAACAAAACTTACAATAAGGATCATCATATGCCTTAAATTTGGAGTGGCTTACACTTTCTTGCCTTCTCTTTTGGCACTTTTATTCCTTTGTTAAATTTTCTCATTCGTTTGCCTTAGGCCAAGCCTTGTAATTCCAAGTTAAGATCATAATTACTAATAACCTCTGACATAATTTTATCTTAAAGGTCTGGAATCATTCATCTGTCAACTAAATCTCTTAACTATATGATTCTTTTACCAAGTTAAGATCGTAGGGGAGAAATTACCAATTACCCCATACATAATTTTATTCTTCAAGTATCCATAGTTAATAAAGTCTAAGTGACCTATTTATAACTACTATTTGGTAAACAGGAGAACTTCATTTTGGTCTTTTAGAAAGAGACATTGAGTTGCTTTTGTACACTCCATGTAAATTTTCTGTATAGACCTTATAACTATATTGTTAGCAATTGAAAGGGGGGTAAAAGTAGTTCCACTGCAAAATCTAGTCATTTTGTTTTGGATCATCATTCTTAAAGTAGGAAAGGCCATTTCACCTGACCATATGCTTTCCATTAAAGGGCGACCCAGAGCACGAGGCTCCCGCTAACGCGGGGTCTGTGGAGGGCAAGAAAAATATGCCTTCCATTCTTAAAAAAAAGAAAGAAGAAAAATATGCCTTTTGTTAT
>JAOXJP010235002.1:0-10074 GCA_025762735.1 Platanus orientalis
CTCTTCCACTCCACAAAAAACCTAATATAAAATAATATATTTATATACAAACAAAGTGAAACTCTAAACATGTTAAGAGTCCCATAAAAGGTAACTTCTAAAAGAGGAAGTTTCTCTTTTGGTTTTTGTGATATACACGATCGGGAATCAAGGCACCTACTTAACAAATCTTCACCTTGACTTGAATTCCACCAAACCAAAACTGAACAAAGTTTCTTGATCATCTTCTCCACCAAACGTAACACTTTCATATTATTTTTCATGAGCACACCACTCACAAAAAAACCTAAACTTTTCACCAAAGAGCAAACTACCCCACTTCTCACCAAAAGAACTAAAGGTTGTTGTTATGGTTTAAGGATTTTTTTGAGGATTTTGAGATGAGAGAAGTAAAACTCATTTGGTTTTTTGGTGAGTTTTCTTTGGGTTTTGTTTAGGGTTCTCTTTAGGCTTTAGAAATTTGTCATTTGTGCATATTGTACTCTTTTTTATTCTCCATATTAGTAAAGTTATTTGTCGTCTTCGTCCGTAGATGTATGCAGGTTTACCGAACCACGTTAAATACTGTCTCTTGTGTGATTGTTCTTTGCTGTTTTATGTTTTATCGTTTTGTTTTTGTGCATTGCATACTTGAATTCGATCTGTATTTCATTCTGCTGTGCTGTTTTGACACAACAAACTAGTATCAGAGCTAAAGGTTGCTATTACAGATTGAAGATTCTATTGTGAATTTTACGATGATGGCTACAAGATTCGAGGTTCAACAAAAAAAATGATTTTGACTGCTCGGGAACACCGTTATGTCTTCTGCACTATGTTCAGGTACATATACTCTGTACACACTTGTGACATAAGCGAATGGGTCACAATTGTATAAGAGATTTGACAGATTTGAGCGAGTGGAGTAGAAGAGAGACTTTGGGAGAGAAAAAACATATTTGGCTTTTTGGTGAGTTCTCTTTAAGTTTTGTTTAGGGTTTTCCTTAGGCTTTGAGAATTTACCATTTGTGCGTATTGTACTCTTCTTTATTCTCAATATTAGTGAAGTTATTTATCGTTTTCGCCCGTGGATGTAGGCAGGTTTACCGAACCACGTTAAATACTGTCTCTTGTGTGATTGTTCTTTACTGTTTCGATTTTCTCGTTTTGTTTCTGTACATTGCATATTTGAATCCGATCCATGTTTTGTTCCACTGTGTTGTTCTGTTACAACAAAGTCAAATTGCAAGGCCTATAAATTAGAGCAAATTCAAATAGTGATAACTTTTGTCCATGCTGGTTTCATCTTGTGATCCACCGGTACTCATTTTGAGCATCTCAATGAACACTATAGCAGGAAGGCTCGACAATTGATTGAGGGGTCTCTCTCTCTTTCTCTCTCTCTCTCTCTCTCCGTGAAGAGGGTTTGGTTCGAAATCATTTAGATCAACACTATGAACTGATCTAGCTTTTAACATAACACATCGTCATAACCCAAATAGGATGGCGTTGATCAACCTTGTTTTACCAAACGTCCAAACCAGGTAACGTTTGGATAAACGGGGTCCTTGTGATTGTAATGGTCTAACCATCTAAAGACGTGTATCTAGTGATCTTGAGGCACTAAATCAAAATCTAAGCTAAATCATTGGATGTCACATCTGATGATCAATTTTGAGAAAAAACCCTAAGACACCAAAGATCGGCCCTAGATCTCGTGGACGATCATTCATTAAAGTACAGACAAGATTCTAGCCAACCGAGGGATTGCTTTTATTGAAATAGTTCTCGAAAATAGAACTAGTGTCCAAATAGAAAATGCCAAGATATCCAATACAGTGATAGTACCATATTCCCCTAATGGACCCTCCATCTTGACATCCTTATCATCTAAACATCCAGGACCTTCAAACTGGAATATTGTTAGAACAACATCTACACACCCGATGACCTAAAGATGTGCTTCAACCTATCCAAGAAGTCTTAAATTTGATCCAAAAGTATCAGTGTTTCAATGGCCAGGAATCCTCAAAATATTTTATTTCAATGAGCAACAACATCCATCTATATCCGATCATCAAATATAGCATTTCGATGCAACCAAATTGACTTAAAACATTGGAGACTAATATTGGCCTTAGAATTCATAAGCCTTCGTCAAGCCAATATTTTTTGCACTAGATACAAGAATCAAGTTCTCTTGGATTTTTCATATGATGCTAACCCACAAGAAGGATCCTAAACAAATACTGAAGAGAGTGGTGAGTCATGACGGCCACCTTATCTTCGATCTATCAAGTTAGATTTTCCATGATATGATGGTAATAATCCTCCTGGATGGATCTTTAATGCCAAACAGTTTTTTTATTTATTTTTTTATTTCAATCATATTCCAAATGAGCAAATGGTGGAAGTAGTTGCCATCTATCTTAATGGAGACGTCATTCCTTGGTACTAGTGGGTGAAGGGCACCATAAAAAAATATGGATTTAGCCATAGTTCACTCATGCTCTATATATATGCTACATTAAAACCCATTAAGAGCGAAGATCGCAACAATGCCTTGGCCAAACTTAAACAAACATCTACAATAAGGGCATACCAATCCTATCCTAATTCTGATTGAGATATCGTATGTCATGATTACCTAATAATTTCCTAATTAGTTGTTTCATCTCAAAATGGTGAGGGGACATAGACATGGGGTATAAATCTCACAACTCGACACTCTTATTTAGGTATTCCAATTGGTATCTCTTCATGAAGAATCATTTTATTCCAACAAAAATTCAATGTTTATATTAGAGACAGAAACAATGATAATGAGGATAGGGCATTGGAAAATTTTCAGAAAATGAAGCCACCTGTGTTTAGGGGTTCTCTAGACCCTTTAGTAGCTAAAACATGACTGATGCAGATGAAAAAGATCTACAAAGTCATAGGCTATACTGAGGAGCAAAATGCAACTTTTGCTGTTTTCATGCTTCAAAGCGAAGCAGAGCACTGTTGGAAAGCAACTGAAGGGACATTTCCTTTGGAGGAAGATGAACCATTGACTTGGGGAGTCTTTTTTATAGCATTTAGAGATTTTTATTTCCCACAAAGCATTAGGTATGAGAAGGCGGAGTTAATGGAACTCATTCAAGGTAGTAAGACTGTGCTGCAATACAAGGCAAAGTTTATGGAGTTGGTCAGATTTGCTTCATATATAGCTAGAGATGAGTTGAGAAAGGCTAAGAGATTTCAAACAGGCTTGTATCCTAGCATTCGAGACAGGATGGTGACTATAAGGCTGAAGACTTTCGCTAATGTGGTAGAGACAACCATGTTTGTTGAGTGAGAGTGTGAAGCCTTGCTGAAGATCAGAGACCAAGGAAAGAAGAGGACTATACAAGAGGCTTCTAAAAAACTGGCTGAAAGCAAAGTGATAAAGAAGCGGACCATTACAGTGACACCGCAAGAGATTCCTACATGTGCTAAATGTGGTAAGAAACATTCTGGAACCTACAACTTCGACACTGGAGCTTGCTTTAAGTGTGGAGATACAAGGCATATGATCAATGACTGTCCTAAGATGAAGAATACCCATGCTGCTAAGGTTAATTATGGGAAGCCCAAGTAGAAGGTGTAATGACGTGTCTTTGCATTAACAAAGGAGAATGTTGAAGCAATTAATATGGTGGTGATAGGTATTATTTAGATTTATATTCATGATGCTAGAGTACTCATTGATCCAAGATCCACTCATTCATTTGTTTCTATGAGTTTTGCTACACCTACACCACTATAGTATAACTTGACTGTGTCTACACCTCTTGGAAAGTCTGTAACACTAGAGCAGGTTTACAGGTTCTGTCCTATCAGGATAACAGATAATGAGTTACCAGCATACTTGATTGTGTTGGAACTTAAAGACTTTGACATCATCCTAGGCATTGATTGGTTGGCTACCTACCATGCTAATGTGGACTGTTTTAGCAAGGAAGTCACCTTTTACATTCTGGATAAGTCTGAATTGGTGTTTAAGGGAGTAAAGAAACCTCTTAGGATGATTTCTGCTATGAAAGCATAACAGATTTTACATAAAAGAGGGGTGTGTTACTTAACCAATATTATTGATGATCAGAAGAGTGAACCTAAGATAGAGGACTTTTCTATAGTCAAAGAATATGTTGTTGTGTTTCCAAAGGAATTTTCTGGTCTACCCCTAGATAGGGAGATTGAGTTTTACATCGATCTAGTTGAAGGCACTAAGCCTATCTTTATGGCACCTTACCAAATGGCACCGGCTGAACTTAAAGAATTGAAGGCACAATTATAAGAGCTTATTAACCAAGGTTTTGTGCATCCTAATGTTTCACCATGGGGTGCACCGGTCTTATTTGTGAAGAAGAAAGATGAAAGTCTAAGATTGTGCATAGACTATAGACAGCTGAATAAAGTGACCATAAAGAATAAGTATCCCCTACCAAGGATAGATGACTTATTTGATCAGCTACAAGGGGCAAGAGTATTTTCAAAAATTGATCTTATGTCTGAATATCACCAACTTAAAATCAAGAAAGAATATATACCGAAGACTACTTTCAGAACTAGATATAGACACTATGAATTTCTGGTTATGACGTTTGGATTGACTAATGCACTAGCTGCATTCATGGACCTTATGAATATGATTTTCTAACCTTGTTTGGACCAGTTCATCATAGTATTCATAGATGACATCTTGGTATATTTTTAAAGTGAAGCGGAACATGAAGAACACTTGAGGATTGCTTTGTAGACCTTGAGGGAACATAAGTTGTATGCCAAATTCAGTAAATGCGAGTTCTGGTTGGACAGAGTTGTTTTCTTGGGACATGTGATTTTAAAGGATGAAATATATATTGATCCCAAGAAGATCGAGGCTGTGGTTTCTTGGCTTAGACTGAAGAATGTCTATGAGAACAGTAATTTTCTTGGTCTAGCAGGATACTACAAGAGATTTATAGAAGGATTCTCTAGCATAGCTAGTCTGTTGACTAAACTAACTCAGAAGAATGGCATGTTTGATTGGAACAATTAGTGTGAGAAGAGTTTTCAAGAACTCAAGGACCGTTTGGTTTTGGCACCTGTCCTCACTTTTTCTTAAGGATGAGATGGGTATGTGATTTATAGTGATACATCTAGAAAAGGGTTAGCATGTGTACTTATGTAGAACAGAAAGGTGATTGTATATGCATCTAGGCAGTTGAAACCTTATGAATAGAGCTACCCAACCCATGATTTGGAATTAGCTACAGTGGTTTTTGCTTTGAAGAACTGGAGACATTATTTATATGGAGTATCTTGTGAGATCTATATAGACCACAAGAGTCTCAAATATCTGTTATCTTAGAATGACTTGAATCTGAGATAGAGAAGATGGTTAGAATTGATAAAAGATTATGATTGCATTATCCATCATCATCTTGGGAAAGCTAATGTAGTGGTTGATGCTTTAAGCCACAAATCAAAAGATAATGTAGCATGTTTGATGGCACAATTAAGTGTGCAACCAGTGACTAATGAAAAGATCAAAGCTGCTCAGAGTTTGGATTCATAGTTAATGAAAATCAAGGATGAGGAATGGTTTCTTTGGTATGGAAAAGGGTTATATGTTCCTAATGACCCAAACTTGAAAGGAGAAATTATGGAATAAGTGCACAATGTAGTGTATTCAGTTCATCCTAAAAGTACCAAAATATACAAGGACTTAAAGGAATGGTACTGGTGAAATAATATGAAAAGGAAGATTATAGAATTTGTTTCTAAGTGTTTAACATGTCAAAGGGTTAAGGCTAAACATCATAATCCATTTGGCTTGTTGCAACCATTGGAAATACCAAAGTGGAAATGAGAGCATATAACTATGGATTTGGTGAGTGGATTGCCCAAGAACAATAAGGGATATGACTCCATTTGGGTAATAGTGGACAGATTGACCAAGTCTACCCATTTCTTACTAGTGAGGGTGAACTATTCATTGGATAAGCTGGCTAAGTTGTATATTGATGAAATAGTTAAGTTGCATGGAACTTTAGTTAGCATTGTGTCCGATCGAGATTTTATATTCACCTCTATATTCTGGAAGAACTTGCAAGAAGCAATGGGAACTAAGTTGAGGTTTAGTATAGCTTTTCATTCATAGACTGATTGACAGTCAGAAAGAACCATTTAGATTTTGGAGGATATGTTTCAGGCGTTTGCAATTGATTTGAAAGGAAGTTGGGACATCCACTTTCCTTTAATTGAATTTTCCTACAACAATAGTTATCAATCCAACTCTGCCAATGTTTGTGTCTTTAGACATTGCCGGTCTCAAGCGCAGATAAAGGAGGAGGGTGACATCAGGTTGAGAGCCGGCCTTAATAAACTACTGAAACCATTAAATATTAAACAATAGTTATCAATCCAATATTCAGATGACACCTTTTAAAGCTTTGTATAGAAGAAGGTGCATAACACCTCTTTGTTGGAAAGAGGTTAGTGAAAGGAAACTACTTGGGCTAGAGATCGTGAAACTTACCACAAAAAGATTCGGATTATCTGTAAAAGACTTCTCTTAGCTCAGAGTTGTCAGAAAAATTATGTAGATCAGAGAAGAAAGGAGTTAGAGTTCTAGGTAGGAGACCATGTGTTTTTGAATGTATTGCGGTCAAAAGGAGTGATGCAATTTGGAAAGAAAGGAAAGCTAAGTCCAATATTTATTATGCCTTTTGAAATATTGAGACATGTTAGAAATGTAGCATATGAGTTGTGTTTACCCCTAGAGTTGGCTCATATGCATAGGATCTTCCATGTGTCAATGTTGTGGAAGTATATGCATGACCCTACACATGTACTAGAACATGAACTATTGGAAGTACAAGAGGATTTATCTTATGAAGAGCAACTGGTACAAATTTTAGATAGAAATGAGCAGGTGTTGTGATATAAAGTAGTACCTTATGTGAAGGTGCTATAGTGTAATCACACTCAAGAAGAGGCAACATGGGAAGAAGAGACAGAGATGCGAGCAAAGTACCCCCATCTATTTCAGAACTAAGGTACACCAAATTTAGGAACTAAATTTATTATAAGGGGGGAGAATCAAGATTTTTCCTATGCATTTTCATTATTTTTATGTGTTTATAACAGAATTATAGACCTAAAAACATAAAACAACTTTGAAATTAGATAAAAAATACAAAACCTAATAATTTAATTATAAAAATTATAACAAAAGAAAAGTATTGAAGTCTAGAGTCCAACTCAATAAACGGTTCAAAAAACAAAGTCCTATACAAAAAGTTAGAGCCGTTCTAGTTTAGTGGCAAAATCATAAATAACTCAAAAAGTCAAAAAATCATGATTAAATGCAAAAATCATGTTTTTTGAAAGTTTTGAATGGGAAAGTTTTCCAATTTGACTTGAACACTTTATCTCAATAAAAACAACCTAAACTCAAACTACAAACCCTAAAAACTCATTAGAATCAATAAAGGAAGAGAAAAGAAGGGATTTTGGAGATCTTTGGAAAAAAGTTGGGGATTTTGAAGAAAAGCTTGAAGAACATCAAATTTGAAGTAATTTTTCATCAATTTAAGTTAAAGGTAAGCATTACACATAATCTTTGACATATTTTGATTCATAGAACTTATAGAATCATTTTAATTCCATGTTTGGATGAAATCTATTGTTTTCATTGAATTCTAAATACTAGTGTTAGATTCCTTTGTTCTTTGAATTTTAATTTGATCATAGCTATTGTCAATCCATATTGTAATAATTACACATGACTTTTCATTTGTTTTGATTCATAGAATTTATAGGAATTCGTTCTATTACTTCTAATTTGACAAAATTTCATTGCTTTTTAAAGAAAAACCCTAATTTTCTAAATTTTCTATTTTCCATGTTTTAGAAATTTTTAGATCCAATTTTAATGAATTTAATCCATTGAATATTATAATTTCCAACATCTTTTGATTTCTAAATCATTGTTCTTTGTTTTGAATGATTTTATTATTGATTTTTCAAAAGATTTTTAAAGTTAAACAAGAACTTGACTTTTGTCTAAAATTGTTAAACCCTAATTTTATGAAACTTATAGTTTAAATTGAATTTATAGACATAAAATATAAAATTCCAGTAAGTTAATGATAATTGGGTGACAAAATAATGATGAATATTAGTTATTGGTACTCAATCACCGAGTGACAAAACATAGGTGAAACAGATCTATTATTGAACCCATCATTATTTGGCAAGTGAAAACCTAAAGTTAAAGAGAGAATATAGTTGAAACATAGTGAACATTGAAAGGAACCTAGTGAAACACATTGAATCAAGAGAACTAATGAATTAAAAGGAAGAAATTAATGACTTAAAGGGCAATGTAATTTGTCACACCCCGAAATCACACACCCATGGGACTATGGATTTCGAGGTATGACTGTAAACTTTCATAATCATTCACTTATAACTTAGATGTTTATGGCCATTCTATATATATATATATAGATTCCAACCTATTCATTCAATTACAACAGAAGACTTTCAACATTAAGCCATTATTATCACAATCACCAATTTAAAGACTTGTATCCAATATACCCACAAGGCTGTCCAATAAGTCTGACATTAATTTATTAAACTAAATAATCAAACCACCATAAAAGAATCATATCTTTGAAATAAAAGTATTGATTACAGCTGAAATAAATCAAAATATAAATGCTAAAAATAAATAAGTCTATTTCCAATAAACATAGATAAACCTAATCTAAACATTGTAAATAAAACTAAGTAAATCATGATCTCATAGCAGTCCATCCATCACTGCTCATAAAAAATACCTATGTGATCCTGTTCTTCTTCGAAAAAATAGGTCCCGTTAGAATAGAGTAAACATGACACATACCTAATAGCATAGAATGTGATGGGTTAGACAAAACACAATTGTTTTACAATTAAAAATCAGAAATGATTAAAACAATAAGAGCAAAATCAATAAACTAATGTATCTATATATCAATAACAATTTAAAGAATAAAACAATCTAACACTAGAGTTTAGAATTCATTAAAAATAATACATTTCATCTATACATGGAGTAGAAACAAATTCTTTGAGTTATATGAATCAAAACATGTCAAATATTATTTGTAATGTTTTCCTTTAATTCAAAAATTGCTTCAAATTTGTTGTTCTTAAAGATTTTCTACAAAATCCCAAACTTTACTCCAAAGATCTCCAAAATCCATTCTTTTCTCTTCATTCCTTGATTCTAATGAGTTTCTAGTGTTTATAGTTTGAGTTTAGGTCATTCTTATAGAGATATGAGGTTTCGAAGTCGAATTGATAAACTTTTTCATTCAAAACTTTTAAAAAAACATGATTTTTACATTTAATCACGATTTTTAGACCTTTTAAAGTTATTTACAATTTTACCACTGGACCAAAACGGCTTTAACTTTCTCTATAGAACTTTATTTTTTGAACCGTTTGTTGCGTTGGATTCTAGAATTCAAGACCTTTTTTTTGGTATATTTTTCATAATAAAATTATCAGTTTTACTATTTTTCATCTAATTTCAAAGTTCTCTTATATTTTTAGGTCTATAATTTTGTCATAAAGACATAGAATAACTAAAATGCATAAGAAAAATATTGTGTGTCACATAATTGGACATGGAATTTATTTTTTTAAGTAGAAGATACTCTTTATCTTCTACTATTGTTATTGTTATTGATAGATAGATACATTGGTTTATTGATATTGCTTTTATTATTTTAATTGTTTATGTTTTTTAAATGTAAAACAAATCGTGCTGTGTCTAACCCATCACATTCCATTATCATTGGGTATGTGTCGTATTTACTCTGTTCTGATAGGACCTATTTTTCAGGAAAAGAGTAGGATCTTATAGGTATTTTTTATGAGGAGTGATAGATGGACCGCTATGTGATCGTGATTTACATAGTTTTATTTGCATTGTTTAGTTTAGGTTTATTTCTGTTTATTGGAAAGTGAGTTATTTATTTTCAGCATTTATATTTTAATTTATTTCAGTTGTAATCAACACTTTTATTT
>JAOXJP010235003.1:0-10074 GCA_025762735.1 Platanus orientalis
CAAAAGTAAGTGACATAATAGACCCAATAACAAAAAATTGGAATGAACAAATAATACAAAATTTTCTCACCATGTCTCAAATAATGAACTTAAGAAAATATACCTAAGTGAAAATCAATATGAGGATAGGATAATTTGGAAATTTTATATAAAATGAAATTACATAGTCAAATCTGGATATCATATACAAATGGAAACTCAAAAGCAAAATAATGGAAATAATACAAATCAACCGAAAAACCAAAATAGAAATAATAACACAAATAATGAAACCAATAACGATAATAATAATATAAGTAACCAAAACAATATAAATAACAACTCTAATTTAGAAAACATCACAAATATAGCAAGTGAAAACAACAACATAAACAATAATAATAATATTAACCTACATACTTTTACATCTAATAGAAATAATAGTTTAAACAATAACAATACACGAAAAAACTTCCCACGGAATAAACTATGGAACTTAAAAATACCATACAAAATTAAACATTTTATTTGGAAAGCATGTAATGAAGCCTTACCCATGAAAATGAATCTAATTAAAAAGAAAATAAATACCCAAAGTACATGCCCAATATGTAAAAATAATGATGAAACTATCTTACATGGACTAGTAAAATGCCCCTTAATAGACCGGTTATGGTTCATATCGCCATTGGCAATAAAGACAAGAGAACAGAATGTAAATAGCTACAAAGAATGGATGCAAAATTGGTTCGAAATTCCGAACACAACAAATAAAGATAGATTATGGATTTGTGAGAGAATATCAATCATATGTTGGTTCATATGGAAACAAAGGAATGAAATCATTTTTAAAAATAAAAATTTTAATATGCAACTCACTTTATTGAATGCATGTAGATTGATAAAGGAGCCGGATGCTCTACTCCCAGCCTAAAGTGATGAAGCGCAAAACAGGAATAAGTGGGAACCACCACAAGGTGACTATCTAAAGGCTAACTTTGATGGAGCAACATTAGAATCCAATAAAACATCAACTATGAGAGTTATAATAAGAAATGGAAAAGAATAGCTAATAATAGCAAGAGTTGGACGAAGAGGACTATACTCCCCACTGTTAACCGAATGTAAAGTAGCTCTACTCGCCTTACAGACAACACAAGACCTTGGAATCTCAAGACTCACCCTAGAAGGAGACTCTATGGAAGTTATCAAATTTTTAGAAAGAGCTTTGGAAGATTGCCCACAAGAAATAAAGCTTTGCATAGAAGACTGCAAGAGTTTATTTTTAAATTTCTCATCATTAAATTTTATGCATGTAGGAAGACTAGGAAACAAAGTGGCACATCAAATCGCTAAGTTTGGGATGGATAATCCTAACTCTTTGATTTGGTATCAATCAAATCCCCCAACATGGATGCGAAAGATACGAGAAGAGAATGTAAAAGAACATGTTTCTATTATGATATAAAAATTTTATTTTACCAAAATAAAATAAAATAAACTTGAAGGCTTTTCTTCAATGACTTTAAGGGATTGGATTTGATCAAAACTCATTGAAACACCATGAATGTTGTTTTTATGCCCTCAATTGAACAAATTATACACTTTGGAACCTCATATAGACGATAAGCACTTTGACAATGTTACTCACGCTTTGATGTTTGATCATGTTATTTTGTAAGATTTCTATATCTTACACTTTTCTCAGTTGTAAACAAAATAAAGAGAGGATATCCACGTAGGCACCACTTAGATAAGAGAAAGGGTTTGAGGGTTTGTGGTATAGTTTTGAGAACCAGATCGGCCATCAAACCGGTATGCTGGATGGTTCAAGTTCGATCGTCAATTTGCTTGATGTAACTGTGGTTCGCTTCAATCATAAGTAAATGTAATAAAATATCAAAAAATAAAACAATTCATAATGCATTAAAAACCTTATGACTGGGTAAACATACAAAAAAATGTATTAAAATGCAAAAAAATTATACAATTCATGGAAAATTGATTGGAATTTGGAAAGACATATTTCTAATTTGTTTTCTTCTTAATTTGCTAAAAAACTAAAAACTGGTTGGTTTAATTAGAATCGGGTTTGTAAAAAACCGATCAGTTTTCAATGGTTTTCATCGGTTTTGCTGGTTAAATGCAGTTTTTCGCTTACTATGTTTTAAGTTTCAATAAAATCGTTTAGTGTGCCAGTTTCGATTAAACCGGATTAGACCAACCAGTCCAATCCAATTCTCGAAACTATGGTTTGTGGTTTATGATTTTTTTTTAAATAAATTTGTGGCTTAAGAATTTTAATTAATGGAAAATTAATAAGATTGATAACCAAAAAAATAAGAATAATATTAGTTTAAGAAGGAGGAGGGATTTTAAGTAATAGAGTTATTTTAGGAGGAAGATTTTAGGTAATAGAGTTATTTTAGGAGACACTGAGAGAAAGATTTTTAGGTTATGATTTTTTTTAAAATTGTGGCTTAAGAATTTTTATTAATAGAAAATTAATAATCTTGTAATGTATTTAGAAGAGGGAGACATTAGAAAGAACAAAAAATAAAAAAAATATTAGTAAAGATTTTAAAAAGGAAGAAGTGGTAAAGATGTTAGAGAGAAAATACATTAAAACAATAAAATAAATAAAGATAAAATAAGATAAAGATATGTTTTGGTTTAAGAATGTGAGATTATAATAGGAGAGAGATGTGAAATTAAACTAGGATATAGTCATTAATGACATTAGATAAGAAAGATTATAGGAGATAGACGTTTTGGGTGATAGGTTATAGAAGAGAGTAGAGACACGTATTGAGAAAATCGGTTGGTTTTATTAAAAAAATATTGAGAGATTTTAGGAGTTGAGAGAAAGAGACGTGTGAGAGTATATTTGATGATGAAAATGGAGAGATTTTAAGGGTTGAGAGAAAGACGTGTGAGAGTATATTTGATGGACGAAGATGAAGAGATTTTAATAATTGATATATTTAAGGGTATTTTGAAAAACTTTAAGCACAAAAAAATTGATAAGAATGTCCACATGGATGAGAGCGAAAAGGGATGTCAGGCTGTTGTTCTTCCTATCACTACTTAAGATGTGGCACACTGTCTGACAAAGGGTGCATTAATAAATACATAGGTATTCATTCATCCATTACATATTTATTTATTGTAATACCATCCTTTGACCCATGTGTATTAACTCAAACACCCTTTGTTAGGCCACATGTCAATGGGAGATGATTCAAAATCTTTAAATTCTTTAACAAATTCCTTTTTATTAATCTTTTTTCTGGCTGCCAATGTGAAGGGTTGGCTCTTTCCCTTTAGGTTTGTGGGTTGATTAATAGTTTTATATAGGGTATGAGGGTTTGGGCGTTAAAACTTAGTTTATAGCGTAATAAAAATAAACTACATACATGAACCTTAAATAACTAGACGAAATTCTCTAGTATTATTGACTTTATCTATTGAATTACCCAATAGATTTAGAGAGTATAAGATTATATAATAAAACCGTTTGTACACGTGCAAAATCACAGGTACCAAAATATAAGATTATATATTTTGGGTTTGACATTGACGTCCTCGTTTATACAACCTAAAACCAAATCGCACGGACAAAAAATATATATATATATATATCCTCGTTTATACAACCTAAACCAAATAGCACGGACAAAATATATATATATATATATATATATATATATATATCTATATCCTATTTATTATATTATGCCTTGATCTGATCAAGAGCCTGTTCAATCAATAGCACGCCTTTGGAGGTCTGTCTCAAAATAGACAATCATTCTCCAGAAGTCAAATCACTTTATCCTCAGTGTCAGCTTGACGTATCCCTCTCTCCAAACACTTCAACACCGGCAACTTCTCACCCACTCTCCTCTGCTTCACCGGTGAGTTCTCAGCCCCTCCTCTACTTCACCAGAGAAAATTCCTTTACAGAATCTCTATGAGGGAGACGCCAAGGAGGGTTTGGAGCTGGCTAGTGATCGCTTTAGGAAGGCAATATCTGGGTTCTCTTCAAGTTCAGCATATTCAGGACTGCCTGGTTCAGGCATGAAGCAATGGCTGATGGTTGAGCGGTTTGGGAGATAGCCTGCGTTGGGGTATTGTCCGAAGTTGACAGTTGGATGGAGGGCTGAAGCTATCCAAATGATGATGGTGCATGTTTGGGTTAGCTCAGCCAACGTGTGCATCTTGGGCCACCAGGGCTCATCTTTCTTGTCGCCATGGCCGACATGGCGGAGCTCTTCCCCCCCAGGTATGGAGTTCATAATCGCCTTGGATCAGCTCATCATAGGGGTAATAGAAAGAGCAGTAATCTTGAACCCATCTCTCAATCGCTGACCAATTTCGAGCCGATCAACTGCATAGTGCATACTGGTAGTCCTCAATCAGAAGGTGGAGGTGGAGTCCATGGGGTTGATTTTGGTATGGGACTGCCATTCCTCTGTTTGAAGCAGAGGATAACCCTGTCAGTGATTCCATAACTGCGAAGCTTTTGATGTTTAGATGCTTAAGTTTTGTGATTTAGCTTTTGATGAGATTTGCTGGCAGTGCCTGCTCGGGTAAACTCCAGCTCTTGTAAACCACTGCAGACATTTCCACGGAGAATTTTGCTGGAAAAACCGGCTTCTCCAGCACTCCGCTGGCATTGTAAAGATTTGGCGAGCTAAAGCGTTTATATCCATGGTGTCTCAAAAGGCTCACTTATCTGTCTATTGGTGGCAATCACAAATGGCTCAATTGCAACATGGGTATTCAACCTGTGACCAGGAAAATGACCACTGAGAAATCCTTTTTACACTAGAGTCAAGCTTTTGCCGAACATTTTAGTGCAGAACCATACCAGTGGTTGAGGAGCTGATGAACTCTGGAGTCATTAACGGCGGCATAAGCTTTGGCCAGTTGCCACACTGACCCCTCGGCACCGGTGTGAAGACCTTACTAACAGCACCATATTGGTCCCCATCTGCGTGTAGAAAGCTAAACTCATCAATTGCCAATGGCTTCAAGGCTGATTTTACCAGGGAGCACCCCTGAAATAATAAGAGGCGATTTTACCTCTGTTTCAGTCTCCGGCGATGTTCGACGGAGCTCCGAGATTTCCGCTGGGAATACACTTGAACGGAGGAGAATCGGCGAGAGGAGGAGAAGACTCCTGAAAACTCTCCCCCTTCCGTCCTCCTCGCACGGTTACGGAGTAGTGCTTGGCTGTAAAACACTATTAACGTCGTTGGCTTAACACTCCGTTTTCTCGGCCTCAACGTGGATCCTTTTACTTATACGAGGCCGTTTTCTCACCGTTCCCTCTATAGCCAGGTGTTGCATCCAAGTGAGTTGCACATTTTGGACCTCTTTACCAGCGGATACGGACTCCTTTGTTAATGTTCTTGTTCAAAGAAACATATATAAACCTCCATAATTCAACAAATCGTCTGCAACAAGCTTGCTGAGGATTTGCTCTCCATAAAGAACGTGCCCCTGTTTTGTCCAGCTTTTGAGTTGGTGAAAGAAAACACCTAGCATAGAACTGGTTGGGTAAAAGGGGCATTGACTTGATTCGAATCCGTCTTTGAAAAAATACGCATCCGAGGCACCAGATTTAACACTCCCTGAACCCTTTAAAGAGAAGCCGTCCCTAACCCTCTTCCCAGGATTCAGTCCGAAGCCTCAGATCCCGGCTATGGATTCCGTCGACGCAGTCATAACTTCTGGCTGTCACGTGGTGGCGATCGTGGCCATATCAACCCCATGATAAACCTCTGTAAGCTTCTCGCTTCAAGAAGAGATTGTATTCTCATCACTTTCGTGGTCACCGAATAGTGGCTTGGCTTTATAGGCTCCGAGCCTATGCCAGCTACCATAAAGTTCCGCTCGATTCCGAACGTCATACCGTCGGAGCTGGTCCGCGGCGCCGACTTCCCCGTCTTTTATGAAGCTGTTATGACTAAGATGGAAGCTCCCTTCGAACAGCTCCTGGACCAGCTCGAGCCTCCGGTAACTGCTATCATAGCCGATACTTATTTGATAAGTGGCTGTCGCTGTCGGAAATCGAAGGAATATTCATGTGGCGTCGCTTTGGACCCAGTCGCCGTCCTTTTTTTCCGTCTTCTATCACTTTGATCTCCTCGTTCAAAAGGGGCATTTCCCCATTGATCTGTCAGGTACGCTTAAGACTAGCTTTTATTTATTTATTTACCTGATGAATGCTTATAACTCAGGGAAGATGGAACATACAACGGTTGAGGATTAAACTAAACTTTGACAGAGAAGATTGGATTCGGTAGGACAACTTAGAGAGTGGCTAAAGTTGGAATGACACTAGGACTGACACATTAGTACCGAAAAAGTGACATGCACTTTTTAGGGGTTTGTTTTTTCACTTTTTGTCACTTATGTGTTGGTCCTCGTGTCATTCCAACTTTTCGACACTGACGTACCTAAGGCTGAGAATGGGCCCCAAGCTCGGCTTCACCCAGCCCGAAATTTGGCCCAAAAGGCCCCGCCCAAGCTAGGCCCGATAAAGACTCAGGCTCAAGTTGAAGGCCCAAACTTTATTAGGGTCATCCGGCCCGAAGCTCGAATTATATAATTAAAACAAATATATATATATATTAGTATACATATATACATGTATGTATATGTGTATGTGTGTGAAGAAAATGTTCTATGATAAAAAAGTATATTTAGTGTAGATGGTAAATTATAAGTTGACACGGGTGT
The DNA here is from genome assembly GCA_025762735.1 of Platanus orientalis. Taxonomy (NCBI): domain Eukaryota; kingdom Viridiplantae; phylum Streptophyta; class Magnoliopsida; order Proteales; family Platanaceae; genus Platanus; species Platanus orientalis. The sequence continues at coordinate 6,727 of JAOXJP010235003.1, forward strand.
GATGAGGGTTAAAAAAGTCAACAATAGAGTTGAGATGAAAAAGTAGGTATCGAAAAAGAGACATCAAAGATTATGTTTTTTTTTAAATTAATGGGTTGTGGATTAGCCAGAGCCTGACCCAAAGCCCGATAAAATAACTAGGGCTAAAATAACTAGGGCCAGGCTTGGGTTTAAAGTTTCTAAAAAAAATTGGATCCGAGCCCGAAATTACTATGGTGAGCCAAGCCCTGGACTTACATAGGCCCGGCCCATGCACACCCCTAGATGTACCCACCATGAATGTTAGGGTTAGTTAAGGAGAGCGGATACAATGCTCTTTGTCAACCTGATGAGATTTGGTAGGACAACTTAACATTAGCCTAAAGTAAGGATGACATTAGGGGCTGACACATCAGTACCAAAAGAGTGATATACATTTTTGAGGATGCTTTTCATTTTTTGGCATTGATGTGTTAGCCCCTAATGTCATTCTTAGTTTAGGCTAACTTTAAGTTATCTTACCAAATCCATGGGACCCTTCAGCTGGACCGGCTCGAGCGTCTGGTGACTGCTATCATAGCTGATACTAACTTAATTTGGGCTGTCGCTGTCGGAAATCGAAGTAATTTTCCGGTGGCTTCGCTTTGTACCATGTCGCCGTCCGTTTTTTCGGTGTTCTATCACTTTGATCTCCTCGTTCAAAACGGGCATTTCCCCGTCGACCTATCAGGTACACTTAAGACTACCTTTTCCTAAGGAAAGAATCTGCTACACCCAATTTGTCTGTCCTCCGTGTCCCCATACCAATCTGCTTAAGGTTAATTACTTAATTCTACATTCATCTAAGGGTTGAGACTTGAGACACAGCCTTACCTCGGGCCCTACCAAGGATAGGTCGGGGTTTCTAGTCATGCTTGTCCCTCCCCGCCCGTGATAGTTCGGTTCGCCCTTTATGGGTTTCAGATTAGAATCATTTTAATGCAGCCAACTGTGCATAAAGATGACGAGAGTGTTCTATATGTGCTAGAAAGGGGAGGCTAGCGCATTGACTACATCCCTGGATCTCTTCCACCTGCTTAGCCGACCTCCCAATAATCTTCTTGGAGATTGGTCGTTTAATGGTAAATCGAGTCTTGGAAGTCTTCTCTTGGGTGCCCAAAGCACATTAATGCCTTCTGCTCACTTCTACGAGATCGACACTCACACCCATTTCCAGTTTACCCTGTAGGCCCTTCCATTCCCCACATGACACCTACAGCAGACAAACCAAACTCAACTACCACTCACACTGACACGGACTACTTCAAATGGCTACACACAACCAAGTAGATCGGTTCGGTATGCCTCCTTGGGTGGTTTTCTGTCGGTTTCGAGTGCCCAAATGGACGAAATAGCTACAGGACTGCATGATAGTGGAGTTCATTACTTGTGGATCGCGCGTGAGGATGCTTCACGTTTGCAAGAGGTTAGTGGTGACAAAGGGGCTGGTTGTGCCGTGGTGTGAACAATTGAGGGTGCTGTGTCATTCTTCTATAAGGGGCTTCTTTACACACTGCGGGTGGAATTCGCCGATAGAAGGCGTGTTTGCAGGCGTGCCCATGCTTGCTTTCCCAATATTTATGGATCAAATTCTTATAAGCAAGTCAATTGTGGAAGACTGGTGAATTGGGTGGAGGGTAAACAATGAGAAGGGAGTAGTAACGCTCGTGAAAAGAAAGGACATTGCCAGGACTATACAATTGTTCATGGACTCTGACAAAGAAGAAAGCAAAGAGATGAGGAGGAGAGCCAGAGAACTCCAAGGTTTGTGTCGACGAGCAATTGAGAGAGGTGGATCTTCTGAAACTAACCTCGATGCTTTTATTAGGGACATTTTGCAATTTAGCCGTATTTAAGCAAATTGTGACTTCTATTAAGAGGATTTGAAGTTCAATTTTGGGGTGGGTGCCATCTTATGTTCTTTGGATAATCCACTTGCACCTAAACTTCAAATATTATGTTTATTGCATTTACTTCTCAAAACTCGTTCGTTAAAATAGAAGTTGCATGATTTTAACAATGGCCATTATAAAAATGATATATTAGATAGCAACCTACTTGCAAAGTTATACAGCATGTGATCCTAGAATTTTTTAGAAAGAAAAATGCAGATTAGGAATTGCAATCGAGATATACCAGTCTAGTGCATAAGTTGATCTATTGGGTTGTTGGATTGCCAAGTAAGTTTATTAGTAATTAGACATTGAAATGCTACTGGTAGTAAATTAAGATAGCTTAAAGTTTCTATGCACTATCGACTATTACAAGGAATATCAAGGCCCATTAGTAACTAGACATTTACATTATGTAAGGCTGCTATGTCTAGAAAATTCAAGAAGGAATCTTGCGTTTCATATTTGACTGTGGAATCTAAGTTTTATGTTTACGTTGTGACATCTTCATTTAAAATGGGCATTTGCTAGCTCTTTTGTCTGGTATGTGTTACTCAAAAAGCATCTACATTAAAGCATTTAATTTGGATAGGCAGGTGATATTGTTGGTGCTCAACAATAATTCTTTTCTTTGGAATTGACACGTGTGTTAGTCTTTCCAACTTAGATTATTAAAATGGCTCCGGGTTTGGTAATGCCTTTACACTGAGGACTTTTACACTAAATATTGGCATCCAGTATAGACAATGTAAAGAATAATTTACTTAAAATTTAAGGTACAAATAATATAATGCGGGTTACAGAGATACCTTCGAACGACAGATTAACCGTTGTCTATCATTTCGAAATAGGGAAGACCTCGTTAAATCTGATCATTCGAGTAAATGCAGATTATCCGCTACTCTTTTTTAGGAAACGCCTCGTTAAATCTGGTTTCGTGAACAAATCAGATTAGTCGATCCCCTTCTTTCTAGAAGAGTCTCGTTGAATCTGATTCTACAAATGACATAGATTGGCTGCTATCCTTCCCTTAGAAGAATCTCGTTGAATCTGGGTATGCAGTATTATCGAATTACTCGTGAAGAAAGACTCAAGTCACCACATGAGTTAGTTACTGCTAAGCCTAACCTAAAGCTACGACTACTAATAAGATATCGAATCTGTTTTTGATGATTAAGTTGTTGTCCTTGTTCTTCTTCTCGACCAGAATTTATAGAACTTCCTAGGTAGTTTTTTAAATTTCATAGCCACTACCTCGAGTGGTTATAGGTAGTTTGGTTTCATGGTCACTACCTCGAGTGGTTATTATGGGTAGTTATCTATATTTTGGCTTCATAGCCACTTATGTGAGCGGTTATGGGTAGTTTAGCTTCATGACCACTACCTTGAGTAGTTATTATGTGTAGTTAGCCATATTTTGATTTCATGGCCACTTTCT
>JAOXJP010235004.1:0-10073 GCA_025762735.1 Platanus orientalis
CCCCCCAAAAAAAAAAAAATTAATTATAATAATAATAATAAAAATGTAAATCACCTTTCGGTGTTAACGTGACAGCCATACACTTTTTGAAAAGTCCCTCGCAAAAAGTGTGGGCCCCACTTCCTTTGTGTCTGTGGAGCACATAAGCATGGAGCAGAGGATATGAATCCCTTAAAAAATGACTAAGGTCCTCCCGGTATCAGGGGAGGACACATCAGTGCCAAAAAGTGATTAATTTTTTTTGGAGGGTGTTTCACTTTTTGGCGGCTATGTGTCCACCTGCAAGGTGTACCCCTAGACGTCCTTTTAAGGGGGTCCACCAAATCCTTGGGGTTGTCCGGGTTGGTGAAGGATAAATTGTTAAAAAAACAAGAAAATTACTCCACAACTCTTACTTGTTTTTCCCTCATTAATTATGAAAAACACACCTTCGTGGAACACGCCAGCCACCGGATATTAATTATTTAGAGTTGTATATGTAGTAGCTATATATTTATATAAGCAAGGGCGATGATTATTGGAATGCTAGTAAAAAAGTCAAGCATGCAGTCCTATCAGAGATTTCGCCCCTTGAACATGGCAATAATTTTACATTTTGTTGCATTTGTGGCTTTTCTCTCAACCATTGGATAAGTGAACAATCCAATGGATGATATTTGAGTTTCTAATTAAAAGTGTCTTTTGCTTGTACATGTAGCTGGGACTTGAGGACTCCCTTTTTTTAATGAGTTTCTCATGATAAAAATGTATGGCTCTTTCGATTTTTCTATTTAGAGTATTTTCTTTAATACCCTGTCTGGTTGGCATCAAAATACACTTTTCCTGAAAAAAATCCTCTAAATTTTGACGCAAAACCATTTTTTCTGGTGTTTGGTTGCCACGATGTGGAAAATCACACGTATGCAAAATTTTCTCTAATTGCCAGATGTTTCTTGTATATACCTATTAATTTTTCCTCTCAAAAAGGCAAGATTTGGTATGAAAGGTCATGAAATTTCGTGTCTTCCAACAACTCTCCTCTTGAAACGATAATATAGAGGCTTCTTCTTCCCCTTGCTAGCATACAGTGATGCTACTCTTCCTCGAACTAAAAACTTAACTCATTGAGGTATTTTTTTTTCATTGAACGATAATATTGAACCTGAATCTATGATATGTTTCTTCTCTTGATCTTCAATGGGATTCAATCGGTGTTTCCCCTTTTCTAGTTTGAGAAAGCCCACTCTTAATGATATATATTTTAAATGGGTTAAGGTTCGTAAGGTTTGAAGATATCATTTGGTCAACTGTCGTTATAGGCTATACATGGCCCATAGTGCACCCTAAGCTTCTTCTTTTGAATGTCACTGATATATTTGATTATGTGCTGCATACATAGATTTCAGAAGACATCGCCATGGATGGGACAAGCATAAGAGAAATAGTTGGATTTCTACAGGGCTGTTTGGATACTGTTCTTATGAATTCAGGTAGAATCCCTAGTGTCCATCCCCAAACTTTTGAATTCTCATTGGTTATTCTGTGACTTTGGGTAGAGAATATGTATATCAGCATATTTTCAAGAGTCGTTTTTGAATAGCAGAAACAACAGAATCATGTTTGAATGACAAAATATATATTTTATACAATAAATCAATGCATTGTCTCTATGATATGGGTCCACTGTTGTGAGAAGAACGAAATGCATGGGGGTTGTGGGTAGACTTAGTTTTTTGTTGAATCTGTTAATGTGGAAAAACAAGTTAGTTCCCAAAAAATCCAATTCCGAGACGTTCCAAAAAATTGTGAGAAACTTATTGAACCTAAGGCTCAAAATGTTCCCATGTATATACATATACATTTTTGTATTTTTGTTCTATGATACCATTCATCTTGGATTTTGATTGGGACATCTCCTAAGTTTTCCATATCTTTTCTATTTATTCTCTCTTAATTGTTTCTTTCTTTTTTATATTTAAGGAAAAACTTGGTCTATAGGTTTTGTTTTGTAAGGAAACATAGTTTTTGACCACGTAATCCTTTTTTATATGCTATCATGTATTGTGGAAGCATTGATTTGTCTTCAGGCCCTCAAATCCTTGAAGAGTCATTGAAGGAACATGTTAGTTGCATATCACTTTTTTAAGTTGGATGAGGAGAAAGTGTGTTTAATTTTTTGATGCTTCATTTTTTATCAGTTTGATTATATTGTATTATTTCTAATGGAAGATATTCTGAGAAGATATGACCAGGGGTGGAACTTACCCAACTGTATTATCTGTGTCTAATTCTTCACAAGATGGGGTTATTAAGAGAGCAACATATTGGATATTTAGCCACCCTAAAGATTCTGATTTAGTGGACATGGATACTAAATCAAACAGTTCTCAAAGTGCATGTGCACTAATTCTAATACCAATTGGTATTCCCTAATTCTCTGCATGTGCACCACATGTATTAGAAGGCCCCATGTCCCAATGGGTCCAAACATCTGGGTGACCCAACGTATTGTTCACTGATGAATAGGCCCCAAAGATAAATATTCTTCTAATTGATGTTTAACATTAATGTTAGGAACATCTAATTATATGGTCATTGTTTGAACCATGCTAAAGGTTAGGATTTAGTGTATTTAGAATTTTTTAATGCAGTCAAATGCATGAAAAATTAATTATAGAATTTTTTTTCTATTTTTCTTGACAACTAGACATATGTAGGAAAGGATGAGAAAGTTCCAACTTTTTTATTTTCCTTTCCTTTCTTTTCTTTTCTCATTCCAATTTTCTTTTCTTTTCCTTTATTTTCTTTTCATGGCAACCAGACAGGGCCTAAATGAAACAATGAAGAAAAAATACAGGGTTTCTTCATAGTAAGAAATTAGGGGTTTTTTTTTTTTGGATTGTGAAAGGTGAGATGGGTGTTCTTCATTTGTTAGAGGGAAGCAAATCTTTTGTGATAGGAACTTATTTTGATTGGTCAAAGTTATCAATTGATCAAAATAATTTCAACAGTCAAAAATAAAAAAATGAGAAAAAAATGTTTGAATTTTTGAAAAAAGATATTCAAGAAGTTAGAATTCATTGGGACAAAATAAACCCCTAAATTACCCAATTTATACTTAAAGACATAGAAGCTAAGGGAGAGGAAAGAAGGAGAATTGAGAAAGAAAGAAAAATTCTCTCTAGAGATTAAGGTAAGCTCCCAAACCCTAAATCTAGGTTAGCTTTGATGAGTTTTGAAGATTTTGATCTTAAATATGAGTATGAATCAAGTGAATTTTTAGAGAAGGAGGAATTTAAGGATTCCTTGAGGAAGAGGCTCAAAGGAAAGGATATCCAATAATAAGGAGAAGAGTAGATTAAAGAAGGGATTAGTTGTTGTAATATTTGTATAAGATAAGTAATGTTTTCTCTCTAAGTTCCTAGATCAAATGATTTCCATGTTATGGCTTTGAGATTTACGGTTGTCTAAGCATTGGTTTGAAAATTTTTAAGAGGTTTTCCAATGGATTTTTTTTAAAGTATATTAGTCTTTATACTTTTGATTGGGAAATTTATGATGTAATCTTCATGGATTTTGATGGATGAGGTTTTGTAGAAAGGGATGCCATGTTTTACTCCTAGAAATCCATAGAAGTCCTTAGATCTATCATGATTCTTATATGCTTTATAATAAAGGTTCATGTATTTTAATCAGTGCATATCAGTTTTCAATTGTCATTGATAAATTATACTTTCCAAGTGCATATGAGTTTATACACTTCTAGTATGGAGTTTTGAGGTTGTTTTCTACATTGATCCTCTTATGAGGCTGGAAAATATTTGTCCGATATTATACTTTTATAGAAACTGAAAATCCACTTGAAATTACAACTCCATATGTGCTCTATGGGGGTTAATCATCTTGTATTTACACATTCCTAGTTTCCCTAAAGTAGAGAATTTCATATTTTCATATCCAAAATGGTGTACATGTTGAGAAATGTGTATTGAGGTCATCTCATGGATTTGGAATATAGCTTCTAAAGAGTTGTATATTGGAATGGAATGATATAGTATTCTATAAAGAATTTGTAAAAGTAAGAATGAAAGAGCCAAGTTAATTGATAAGTTAACAAAGACAAGAAATAATGATACTTTGACAAATGATATGAGAACACTGAGAATAAAGTGGGAACATAAGACCCCGTCATTGGGGGTTAAACGATGATCAAGATCCTCTCATTGAGAGTTAAATGATGGCCAAGATCATGTCATTGAGAGTTAAATGATGACCAAGATCCTGTCATTGGGGGTTAAACAATAACCAAAATCCTATCATTGATGGTTAAATAATAATCAAGATCCTGTCATTGGGGGTTAAACAATGACTAAGATTCAATCATTGGGGATTAAACAATAACTAATGTCTCGTTATTGGGAGTTAAATGATGGTCAAGATCTTATCATTGGGGGTTAAACAACTAAGATCTTATTATTGAGGATTAAACAATGACTAAGATCTCACCATTGGGGGTTAAACGATAACATAAGAAAAATAAAGAAATGAAAATGATAAGCTTAAAAAGAAAATAATGTGATTGAAAACAAAAGAAAAGATTAAGAACAACTTTTACAAAGAAAGAGAAGAATGAAAAGAAGATAAGAACTAAACATGAAAAGTAAAGAGAATGGAAGTGAAAATGAAATATAGTAAAGACTAATTGAATAAGGAAGAAGTGCATAAGTGTAATAAAGAAGTGAAATCACCACTGTGTGATAAGAAAAACAATCTATACAAGCCTTAAGAAAAATATGTAAAGGCATAAAAGATCAATGAAAGAAAGAACACTCAAGATAAGAAGAGAAGATGAAAATTGTAAAGTTTGTATAGTAAAGAAGGATTATGGATTTCATTGCATACCTATCTTATGCCAAATGCATTGATTTTAACATTTTAAGTTTCAAAGTTATATATTATTTTGTCTATCAAATGACTTGTCTTGCTTGATATTTTCTCTTGTATGTAACTACTTATGAGTTCTTTAAGCTTACCCAAATTGATAACATTTTTCATATTGAATCACGATGAACGGGGTTATACTTGGGACCTATAATGATAGGAAGGAGGCACTTGTTTTTATGAAATTTTGTTACATTTGTAAAGAGGAATTGTATTCCCATTGATACATAACTAAAGAAATTTGAATATGAGTTGTTTGTTATGGTTTTGGGATGTACAGATGAGCATTATTACAGTATTTTTGCTTAGTGATGCATATTGGAGTTTGTACTCCCTTTTATTGATGGGACATGCTAAAATGGGAATGTGTAAGTAAATGAATGGATGATATTTGATTAATTCCGCTGCATTTATTCATTTGATTGTTAAGGTTTACTTTCCATTGCATATGGTAAGAATAGAATTCTATATGGAAATGGATGTTACTAAATGGTTATTCCGATCCGCTATATGATGCATTCTTAATAATTCAAGAAAAAAATTAACTATTATTAATCATCAATATATAATATAACACCTGACTATGTTGAATTTTACTATAGTGACAAGTCTATTCAACACCATAAGGATGTTGTTCATTCATACTGCTCTTCAAGCAAGATTTTACAATAAAGTACTTAAGTATGTTTGTCCAATAAATATCATCACAAGGATATTACTATTTGAGCACTTGATATTTGTTTGGTGAATCAAAATGTGAAGTGCGTGAATTCATATGTCTTGATTCCTTGTCTTTTCAAGCCCTTTTTGGCATATAAGTTAGATTTATTGAAATATATATATATATATATATATATACACTATGATTGATAAGCATTGTCAGCATTTAGCATATATAATCATTTATGAGTATGAAAATCAATCACACATAATAGTATACGTAGACGAAGGTATAGAAATAAAACTGATGTTTTATTTAATTAAAAGAGTACACCAATCAACAAAAAAGTTGGTTCATATTATATCATCCAAAAAATTGGGTTTAAAAATCAGTGAGTAAGGAAAATGATAACAAACAAAACACTTACTCCGAAAACAAATCCATGACATCTATGCATCTTCTCGTCTAGGTCCTTCCTCTTCATTAGTCTCTATATCTCCAAAGTGAATCTCAATGCCAGGGGAGATAGGAGTGTCATCGTAGTCAAATAGAAGAGATGGCATTGTCACACCCCCAAACCTAGTTTCAGATATGGATCCATATATAGATTCAAATTCATAACTTATCTAAAATCCGATGGTCACATGTCAATATAGCCCGAACTGTGGGCTAGTGAACAAGTCCACTGTACTCCAATATAATGTCCACAAGTTCACATTTAATTCTTGACTTAATATTTTATGAGTCCATTTAGTTCAATAGGAAGATTTCAAAAGATTGCAGAACTGTATTCAATATTCAATAACCACACATATTCGGAATGATAGTTTGAGGAAGCATAATCTAAACCACGAGGTCATAGTAGTATCATCTTAATATCTCAAAGTGAAAATAACACTACAATCTCCATGGTAATCAATAGAGTAAGGATGTCAAATAACTACATTACTAGGGTGCCCTCTCACCCTAAATAAACAATAGGGAAGTGAATGTCTAATAATCCAAAATATGACCCAGTATAGAGGGTCCAATAACATGCCAAAAAAAAAAAAAAAAACAACGTAAAAACAAAAGAGTAGAGCATGTTGAATTGAGTCTCTAAGAGGAGGGACCTGCATCAATGATTAGTCTAAAAAACAAATGGCTGTGTTAGTCTTAACTTGTAAGAAATCAGCAGATTATAGATAATTTGAAATGAAGCACAGATCTGAATACTAGCATGTACAAAGGTCGATACAAAGCTGAAAAATTGAAAATATTAATTAGAATCATGCTAGTGTTAAATAACAATAATCACATGTCAAACAAAAGTCAAAGGTCTAACACATGGATATAAATCCGAATCATAATCCAATATAGAGGTCAAAGTCCACAATTTTGACAACTCTCATTAATCTTGAAGTATTCAAAGTTCTATGATTTTGGAGTGTTTAGATTTTGATGTTCAAAATATCTAGAATCCACATAGTCCACAATGCTCGGATGTCCAATATTCGGAGTTCGAAGATTCAAAGTGTTTGGAATCCACAAGGTTCCATATTTAAAGGGTTCCAAAGTTCAATATCCAAAATTTGAAAAGGGAACACCCCTTAGCTCGGTGTCAAGGTCCATATATCAATAGAATACACTTAGTCTAGTGTCAAGGTCCAGATCGTTGACGGCCACATTTAGCCCTATGACAAGGCCTAAAGAGTTAGTAGACATACTTAGGCCAGTGCTAAGGCTTGGATCATTAACAGGCACATTTAGCCCTATGACAAGGCCTAGAAGTTCAAAGTCTAAATGTCATACTTAACCTGATGACGGGGCCTAAATAGTCAAAGGTTCAAAATCCAAAAAAATTCATATTGATAAGTTCGAAGGTCCATATAGTTTCGATAATCGGGATATTTTCATAATGTGTAAAACAAGCATGAGCATCGTATTGTCATAAATTGATTATTTCAAATACATATAGTTCACTTAGGTTTAATATTAGCATATTCCTAAATATGAAGTTGCGGTGATTTACTAAGATCTCATGTAGATTTAATGATTCAAACATGTGTTAGAATTCGAGAGTTCACACTGTTATTGTAAATTGTTAATTCCATAAAGTGTAAAATACATGGAGTGGTAGATTAGGTATGGCATCAACACATTGCATATCTTAGTCATGTCTATAATCATTAAGTGCCCTTGGGCTGCAAGAAGGAAGTCATGCTCCAAGCACTTGAAGCCAATGATGGATTTGTCCTCAAGTTTCCAAAGTTTAAGACTTAAAGACTTAAGCTTCATCAAGATCAAGGAAGGTACATGAAGGTATACATCATGATAAACAAAGGCTAAAATGAACAAAAGAACTTTATATGGCCTGATGGGCTAACCTATGCCACCTACATAGGTTCCCAAGTGTTTGGGAGTAGGATAAAGGAAAAATGGCAGAAAAACAAGGGAACTGGATCGATCTAAGGGATGTCGGACTAATCCGCACTTAGTGAACCAATCTATAACTTACCAGATCAATCTGGCAAAGCTCGGGTGTCTCTGAATGAGACACCAGATCAATCCAGGGATGCTAGAATGATCTGTGTGGATCAATCCGATATAGCCGGATTGATCTGACATTGCATAATTTCAAAAAATATATATATAAATCTAGCATTTATGATTTTTTGACCATTGGAAAAGATGCCAAATCAAGGGTGCATGACTAAGCTCGTCCCCTATAAGTATAAGAGAGCCTCTAATGAGCTCTCTAACGTACCAAATACATAGAGTAGAGATTCTTTGAGAGAGGAAAGCATTCAATCCTCCCAATAACTAAGAAAGCTCCATTTATGAGCATCTATTGAAGATCAAGGAGCCATTAAAGTGCTTTCCTAGCACTCCACACTTAAAAATAAGAAGAGGGAAGTAAATAGAGGGTTTAAGTAAACCCTTGAATGAAACTCCAAGAAGCAAGGAGACATCTCTTAGGAGCTTGATAGAAGCTATTGCATACTAGCTCAACAAAGGAGCAACCATCTTCATGTGTATCAAGCAATACACAAGCCTAATGAGGTAACTTGCACTGATTTCAAATTTATTAGGAGACCTTAGCACCTATCAGAGACATTGGGTATAAACCATAACATTGCTACTGGAGACACCAGTAGTGTAGACCTTAGCACCTGTCGAACACACCAGGTGTAGACCATTCTTGCCGGAGACACCAGGAGTTGATATAGCTCTTACTGGAGACATCGGGAGTAGACCTTGTTTTTGCAAGTAGTAGGTTTTAGAATTTTAACCTTGATTGTAATGTAATTCAATCTAAATAAATTTTGATAGCTTGGTAGTGAGCTTTGAAAGTGGATGTAGGCCCGAGTGCCGAACTACTATAAATATTGTATTGTGTGTTTGCTAGTAGTGTGTGAATTGTCTCTTCTCTCTTTCTTTAAATGACATGTCTAGCATTTCCTATACGATCTTTCATATGTACAACTAACTAGGAACTTAAATTAATTAAAATACTAAAATTGTAAATTGCAATTGCATTGCACTTGTGATTATAATAATTGAAGCATATCTTTAAGTGCATTGAATTCCAAGAATTACCATTAAATCTTCAATTTTAATTTTAAGTGGGGATTAATTAAAAGGAAATTTATAAATCCTATTCACCCCTCTAGGATTAAAACCAGACTTTCAATTGGTATCAAAGCATAGACTAGTCTTATACGGTCTAACAACCGGAGTGGAAAGATCAAATTCCTAGAGTTAAAGTCAAAATGGTCAATCTAGAAGAAGCGTACTCAATAACAAAACCTCCATTCTTTGATGGGAATTATTATCCTTATTGAAAAATCTGGATGAGTATATTTCTTCAAGCCATGGACCTATCCGTGTGGATGTTAATCCAACAAGGTTGGAAAAGACCAACAACACTGGAAAGTGATTAAGAGGAAACCCAAAGGAAAGCTTACACCGCTCACTACAAGGCATGAAATGTCATCTTTTGTGCAGTTAGTCAAAGTGAGTTTAGGAGAATTTGCTCTCTCACCATGGCTCAAGAAGCATGAGGTTTGTTAGAAGTAACCCATGAAGGTATTAATGTCCTCAAGAAGTCTAAACTTCAAATGCTTACCCCTAAGTTTGAAGAATTTAAGATGGAAGAAAATGAAAAATTCATCAATTTTTATACAAGATTTCAAGACCTTGCGAACTCCAAGGCGGGACTTAGAGATCCACTTAAATTGGAAGGCATAGTAAGAAAGATACTTAGATCGCTTCAAGAAAGATTTAAACCAAAGGTCACTGCTATAGAGGAGAGCAAAGACAAACACATTAGTTATGGAATAGCTAGTGGAGTCTCTACAAACTTTGGAGTGACACTTAGACCAAGTGCCAAAAGGAATGGAGTAGTTCTCAAAGTAGAAGAGTTATCAAGCCTAGAAGAAAATTTCGATGATGAAGTTGCCTTCATCACAAAGGGCTTTAGGAAGTTTTACAAAAAGAATGCCAAAAATTT